>CAJHZI010000045.1:0-182500 GCA_905160935.1 Enchytraeus crypticus
TAGATATGGTTTCATATTTTTGTGTATACTTGACTACAGAACATCTGAAGAAAGCGAGGTCTAGATCAGTGTCTATGGTTTCGAATCTACCCAAACTGCCATGTCTGTGTGCTTGTATGTGTGAATGTATGTGAAATTAACATAACTAATAACGCTGAGCGAGAGAGCATTATTGAGTGAAGTGCTATTCTAGATAATGTGAACGGCTAACCCTCTCTCATCTACCACCTAATCAACTCATTGACTTATAAGCCGTTACCATAGCGACGTGCACACAAATACTAATATCCTTATATACACACAGTACCGCAAATATACTTGAACATACACACACACACACACACACACACATACACACACACGCACACGTACACACACACGTACGCGCATGCACACACACGCAAGGCAACAGAAACTTATCCATGAACGCATGAAAAATAAAACAATGTATTTACATAAATAAACAAGCACAGAAACATGCATTGTACAATACAATCATAAACAAATAGAAGAGACTCATGTACTTGACGCACATTTTATAGGTAAGTTGTAGTGTGTTTAAGATCTTGGTCCAGAAGCACAAGGCTTCTCTTCAACACGACTCGGCACACTCGAGCAACCTTCACAAAGATTAAGGTAACAGCTAGTTACTCTATTTTCTGAATGTTTGTTTGCGCACTTTTTATGCTAAAAGACAGAACATGCTCGCACATGTATACACACAACCTGACCATGTGGTTATTCAACACGTAAACCTCCATTCCGCTAGCACTCTTCCTTGGACTGACTACTCGGATTTTGGTTTGCACCGTTTATGGACCCTTCACTCTGCTCATCGGTTTTGATGTGTTTCCACAGTGTTCGATGTTGTCATGGACAACAGTAGCACTCTAATTGTATTGTTGTTGTTGTTGCTGACCCCGACAATTATGCCACTGTAATGCATTCTACCCAAAACTCAAAGCTGTTTTAGTTACGATGACCCGTGTTGAGACAACACAGAATGGATGAGTATCAAATCTGAGATACTTTCTGAACGTGGCATACAATGATTGGATTGAAGCATTCAAAACAGTCGTTAATTTATTTTGAGGGAATATTTGCCAATCAGTGGGCTAATTTATAGAAGAGCTTCTATCAGGGTGGGGGTAGTTTACAGAAAAGTTTTGATAGTACAGAGAAATGTTGTTAACTAATCTGGAAGCAAAAAAGTTTGAGAACCACGCAAGCAAGCAGATGGTCTCATACGAAAAACGACACAAAAACTCAGAAATTTAAGTGAGAGGAGCGTTCGGTTCTGTTAAATTACAAAACGAACCTAGTGTAAGTCTGCCAAACAAACTCTCTAGATAAATGAACGGGATGTGGGGATGTCAGAAATAGTTACATGGGCGGTTTGATAGCAAAGTCTGAATTAGGGGAGCTTTGGTTTCTTGGCCCTCACTTGTACATCCTTTTCACTCTGATACTGCTACAATCCAAGATATAGAATAAAAAAGATATAGAATTCTTTATTCTATGGTTACAATAGACATAATTATGTAGCCGTTCAGATTTGTAATTTTTATTCTTATATATCGACAGCAGTAGAAAAACTTTAGCAGCAACATGTTTGTCAAAATTAATTGCTACAATAAGACTGGCTAAAGAGTATGTTATGCTTATAACTTTATTGCAATCAATATATTAAACAGTTGAATGCTCTTTACTGAAAGCGGGTAGACTTTTAGCAGGAATATGTGCCTTGGTTCTAAGAGAATAAGAGAGCCTAACGATCAAACTTAACAATACACTTAACAATACAATACAATTCACTTAAATTTAAAATTTATCTAGATCCTATTTAATATCGTAGCTCAATGCATTAAGATTTCAATTAGTTTCGTGTATGTACTGTTACCCACAGTTTAAATTTCAAGTTGACAGAACTCTGAGGCAGATGCTGCGGTAAGTTTGTGTCGTTGAAGACGAAACTTTACGCTTCTTTATTACTCTACTCAGCAGAACATACATCGTCTGTCTTGCAAACTACTTAGCATACAGTGTCCATTACTGTCTGCATTTCTCAGGCCTTACAGTCTCTGACATTGAAATAAATAGTTTAATGTTTAATATTTAATTTAGTTATAACTTAAAATAGTAGCTAAAACTAAACAACTAATAAACTTAATAACTTAAGATTACTTAAAGTAGTTATGTATTATGGTAGGCTCTATAGATCGTATTTCGATGGATTACTTTGCTTGAGATGTCCCTGATATTACGGTTGATGAGAGAGGTATATATCGTACTGTTGAATATTCAGGATAGAAGCAGTGATGATGAGAGGTACGCCATCTTGCCGCTGTCACGTGACACTGCTTCTTCTAGTTCCCATTCTCTTACTCTGTTCATCCTGTGAGTGCTTGTCAGTTTATATTTAATAAATTAACTATATATTTAGAAATCTTTGGTCACTGAGAATATTCAGTAGCAGCATATGCAGTGTAAAGTATGCATAACAGATAAATGGCATATGCGCAAAAGGACCTTGCAATCTGTTAGCTGCATAAATAGGTGTTCAACTAGATAGAACGCTTCTCATTCTCTTTGGTTACCTATTGTTCTGTCTCTGCTTAGTTTGTTTGATTGATGTTATATTTCTCTTCTTCATATTTTATTTTATATTACTTTGCTTTCTATTCAATTTCACTGTTTGCGTGTGCTTGTTTTCATTCTGCATGGTATTTGATGTGTTTGGATCTAATAAACATATTTCTCTCTCTCTCTGGTTTTCTGGATTTTGGAAATTACACCATTTTGGACCTCCTTTTGAACCAGATTGGATTTGCCTCAAGAACGATCAATGTTGTCATGGACGACAGTAGCACTCTAATTGTTGTTATGTTTTGTATGTTGTTGCAGAGTTATTTTGTACCATTGTTGAATTAATGAGTGCTAGTGTTTTTCAACAGTGTCTGCAGGTAATAATACAGAAGAAGAAAAGATCTGCCCTAATATAACAATGGCGGCCGACGATATTCTCGGTTAGAAACACTCAATCAATCAATCATCAATAAATCAATCATCAATCAATCAATCATCAATCAATCATCAATCAATCAATAATCAATCAATCATCAATCAATCATCAATCAATCAATAATCAATCAATCAATAATCAATCAATCATCAATCAATCATCAATCAATCAATCATCAATCAATCATCAATCAATCATCAATCAATCATCAATCAATCATCAATCAATCAAAAATCAGTTAATCAGTCAGTCAGTCAATCAATCAATCATTCAGTCTTATCAGTTAATCAGTCAAACAATCAATCAACTAATAAATCAATCAATCACTCAGTCAATCAAATAGTCAATTAATCAGAAAGCACATAGCTATATATGTATAAAGAAGTGTTTTAGTAAATCACCTGTTGCAGACAGTGCAATAGTCTCTCTGTCAAATCTGAATCGACTAAATTTAAAAATATCTTTTTGATTGATGAACTATATTTCTAATTATTTTCAAGTTTCGTGCGCATCGCTTGAAAAAGGTTTAAATTCTCAATATAGCGTAGATAAAAACAATATCATCCGATGGAGTCGTTGTCAAACGATAATTTGGCCTTTTTGATTGCATAATTATTTTACTAACTGCTACATAAATTCATCGATTGATTGATTGATAAACTCTCAATCAATCAATCGATGAAATTTAGTGCGGGTTTGATAGTTTCATTGCTTATTCTAACCGTACAATATTTACCAAATCTTCAGCATGACTTTATTATTTGAAGTTTATTATATTACTTGTTTATTAACTAATGGAATTGATTCATATTATTGTTGATATATTAATATATTGATTGATTCGCTGTTTGCTGGAGCAGAATTTGATTTTATCTACAAGTTTGCACTAGACAACACTTCTCATGCTGCGGAAGCTCTTGCAGATCTCGTGGCCGGGTCAGACAAAAGGCAGACAGCCTATAGGCTTAGAGCAGAGGCCGGTGCCATAGCTGTGCCTACCAGGTAGCCTTTATCTCAGTGTAGAGGTGCTATAGCTGTGCCTACCAGGTAGCCTGTAGTTGTGCCTACCAGGTAGCCTGTAGCTGTGCCTACCAGGTAGCCTGTATTTATTTGTAGAGGCCGGTGCTATAGCTGTGCCTACCAGGTAGTCTAACTCTGGGTTATTCTATTCCTGTACTTCATCTAGTGGTTACATTGGGAATTGAGAGCTAGGTGGACGGTTAGAATTTTTAGTGAAAAAAAGGAAACACGCATTAGGCCTATAGCGAAGTGATCAACTATGTTGATATCTATCACTTTTAATACCACATGTTTAAACCGTTAGGAAATTTAGTCCATTGATTCCATTTTCCGTATAACCAGTCCAGTGAATGTCCGATATTTTACTCTCAGATCAGCGCGGCTGGGATTCGAACCCACGAGGGTTCAATTCACCTCAGGATCTGTTATTTAAAACTTCATGACGTTACCCCTACGCTATGAAGACATTCAATCGTGCCTCGAGGACGAGTATGTTTTACAGGTCTCCTGTAGTGTCAAATATGGGCCCCTAGCAGGAGAACGCACATCAAAAAGAGAGAGCTAGGGGAATGCAGTTCTCCTTCGTCCCCCACTTAAACCACTGCTTCAAAAAAATTACTTCTTGATGGACATCTATAAATTAGATAACCTAATGCTGGAATGCTACTTGTAGTATTAATGCAGTGTTAATCTTAATCCAATACTTGCAATTGTCAGTTAAAGTAGAAATTTTAATAGATTAAAGCAATAACAGCGAAAATAGATATGGTAAGTGAAAAGTGAAAAGAGTGATAGTAAATTGTTAGGCCTACCCCTATGACAGATGTAGGCCTAATAACTTTATCAACGTTGTAATACGCTGCATATAGACAGTCTCTTATATAGAGATGATTTGAATAATCTAGACAGCATTTTGTTACGTTAATTTATGATTTAATGAAATAAGTCGTAATAAAAATGTGTCTTATTAAATTAAACATACTCTTTCTCTCTCTCTCCCTCCCTCCCTCCCTATCTATCTTAATGTAATGCCTACTGGCTGGTCCACGGTATATAAGTCTCAATCATAATACTCATCTCTATCTTCCGTTTTCCTCTTCATGTCTACATACGTGTGGGTCTTCAAATAATCTATAACATTAATTTTGATATATCATTATTCTTGGAGGACTCTGCTTATGACAAGGTGGGCCCCTTATGCCTTCTTCGGCATCGACTAACATTTGCTGGACAGGGGCGTCATTCCCAGAGAAAGCAATCCTATTTGCCCAAGCAATCCTAATTAAACACATCAACACTCTAATTTTTGGTTATTTGCTTTTTTGTTATTTTTCAGAACAATATTTCCGCAGGAAATTCCCCTCAGATTTTCTCTGATAGGAACTATAAGACTGGACGATGACGTCACAGAGAGTGCGCGTGTCCTAGACCTGCTACGTATCGATGATCTCCATGGTAACCCCCAGCTCGTGCTGCGATTGGTTGCTGGTGGAGAGGAGGCGGAAAGTAGGGTGGAGCTACATAGACTGCTGGGAGGAGAGAGAATAGAAATGATTGAATTCAGCAACCGTACTCAAATAGATGCGGTTAATCAATAAATCAATAAATCTAATGAATTATAAATCAAAAGATATTTATTAATACACAAGTCATTTAATAAAATAACAAATTAAACCAATAATTAAACAAATAATTAAACAAATGTTATTTTGTTATTTGTCTGTAGTTGTTACATGTTATTTCACGTAGGTTGACCCATGTTATTTTAGTTATTTGACGAGGGTTGTCCCATGATATTTTAGTTATTTGACGAGGGTTGTCCCATGTTATTTTAGTTATTTGACGAGGGTTGACCCATGTTATTCTAGCTATTTGACGAGGGTTGTCCCATGTTATTTTAGTTATTTGACGAGGATTGTCACATGTTATTTTAGTTATTTGACGAGGGTTGTCCCATGTTATTTTAGTTATTTGACGAGGGTTGGCACAAGCTAGGACTGAGTGTAGGTGAAGGTCAAGCAGACTTGTACGTGGACTGTGACCTCGTGGTCACTCGACATTTGACCTCAGGTAAACATCAGCTGGACATCAGTGGTCAGACCAAGCTCTCTATCATGGATGACGGCTCCACCGCCCCGGTGAGTTGAGTTCTACTGAATATGTTAGATACTATTATATTAATATTATATTAATATTAATATTAGTATTATATTAATATTATATTAATATTAATATTAGTATTATATTATATTTATATTTATATTAATATTAGTATTATATTATATTATATTAATATTAATATTAATATTAATATTAATTTTAATATTAATATTAATATTAATATTAATATTAATTTTAATATTAATATTAATATTAATTTTAATATTAATACCGTTTAATACCGTTTAATACCGTTTATTGACTTCTCATAAATAATGAAATAGAACCAAAGTAAAAAAGTAAATTAAAAAAAATACAAGACAAATCACAGCATACAGACATATCATGCAAAAAACATATTAATGAACAGATAAATAGATGCATTAGACACCTAAATCTCAAGTCAAAAAATTAACATCTTATTTAATGAAGCCTGTGGCCATCAGAGAGGGCACAAAGTGCTCTATCTAGCTGACCACCACAGGAAATAAGTCCGAGAAATGATATTAGTAGTTTAAAACGACATGTCTACAGACTAGCAAAAATATGAAGTATAACAGCAAAAATTGCAAACAGCAAATAACCAACACACTAGTAAAACTACTAAAATTAGAAAATATGACCATACAAAAAATGAATTTGCAATCATAGCAAAATGGCTAACTATTCCGGCAAGAGCGGACAGGAGACACTATTACGAATGTATAAGAAAACTTTTGTAATATCGTTTGAATAAAATATATGATTTTAAGTTACGAATTTCAACAGGAATAGAGTTCCATATACAACAACATTCAAAGACATTTGTCAAGTAGTTTGCATGATTCGTAGTAGAAGAGAGATAACAAGTTAATGAAAGCCTGGTATGATACCCACTATTTGATAGGTTTGATCTAATCATATCTCTGATAATCTTAGACATCGAGCATTCAGAGAAAATACACCTATATATCAAGTTGGCAGAGAGAAACTTATATAATTGATATATCGGTAGAGTATTGTAATTTACGTAAAGTAGTTTAGTCTTGCACAGCCTATCTTGAAATTGTAGAATTCTCAGAGCTCGGTTGTTCGCTATGTGTAGAGGATGTAGGGCCTTATTCGTGTTTTTCCCGTACACTATTAAACCATAAGATATTCTACTGTATACAAGAGAGAAATACAAGTTTTTACGGCAATTTATCGGAATATAATCTCTGCGTTTATATAACATACCACATACACTATTTATTTTTCAGGTAACTGATTTAATGTGTTCGGCAAAAGTTAATTTTTCATCGATAAGAACACCTAAAAACTTAATTACCTTTACTCTTGATAGGGATTTTTCATCAACTGTAATTGAAAGATTGTTTTCTGATATATAGGTCTCGCAAAATTCAGTAGAAAAAAATATCATAAAAACTGATTTAGAATAATTAATAGTTAGCCTATTACTTTTGCACCAATCACTAATTAGCATGCATTCAATGTTAGCTTTATTAAACAGATTTGGTAGATTTTTGGCACAAACAAAAGAACTAGAACCGTCTGCAAAAAGTTTGAGACATCCTGTGCTCGAGGCATGTTGAATGTCATTTATATATACTGAAAACAAGAGAGGACCGAGTATAGAGCCTTGCGGGACACCTACATCAACTGGTAACACAGAGGAGCATATATCATCTATAACTGTGTATTGAAATTGGCCCGAAAGGTAAGATTTGAACCAAGTATGTGTAAGACCCCGCACACCATAATGCCATAATTTATCTAACAATATACTGTGATTGACCGTATCGAACGCTTTTGTCAAATCAAAAAATAAGCCCATAACAAAGTTTTTATTTCCTTTTTCATTGCGTATCATATTGGTACAGCTAAAAAGTGCGTCGACAGGGGAGTGGCCAGATCTAAAGCCAAATTGATTTTCATACCAGATGTCATTCTTATTAAAAAAATTAGAAATTCTTTCATACATAGTTTTCTCAAATATTTTGCTTAAGTTGCTTAAAAGTGAGATCGGTCTATAATTTTCCTTATTGTCCAGACTTCCATTTTTATGTATTGGGATAACTTTAGATACTTTGAAATTGGTTGGAAAGTGACCTACCTGAAAGGATAGGTTAATAATATGGCTTAAAGGTGCTGAGATGAACTGTGCAGATAATTTTAGAATCTTGGTGTTTAAATTATCAGAACCAGCTGCAGAGATGTTCTTAAGCGCTCTAATGGTGTTGTAAACCTCGCTTATGGAGACAGGTTTCATAAAAAATGAAGACGATATACTGTTATTAAGATATTTTTTATAACTGTGATTTACACCGGCAATTTTTGAAGCTAAGTTCTTGCCTATGCTAGAAAAATAATTGTTAAAAACGTTAACCATTTCTGTCTTGTCCCTGGTGATGCCGCCATCTGTTGCTAGTGTTTTAATACAGGAATTACTGGAATTGCGTTTATAGGAGCAAATGGAATTTAGTGTTTTCCAAATACATTTTATAGAATTCATTTTGTCGTTAAGTAAATCATGATAAAAAGACACTCGGTGGTGGCGCAACCTCTTGTCAAGCTTATTCCGATAAGCTTTATAAACCATTTCGTCATTTTTGTCCTTGGATTGTTTAAATTTGTAGAATAGATTGTTCTTAATTTTTATACAGTTTTTAAGCTCCTTTGTAATCCAAGGTTTATCCTTTAGTTTCTTACGGGAGCATTTGATCAAGGGAAAATTGACTTCTGCCGTATCGGTTAGTGTTTTGATTAAGAACGTTATAGATTTATCAACATCTTCAGAATTGTAAATGAGGGACCAATCTAAGTTTTGCAACTGATAGGCAAATTTTTCTATCTTTTTTCCGCTATAAATACGAATGAACGGTCTATCACAGTATTTTATTTGCTTACGTCTCGATGTAATTATTACTAAGTTAGCATAGTGATCGGTAATATCAGTCATAACAGTGAGAGACTTTACTTTACAGTCATTACTCTCACAAAAGCCTAGTGTAGTAAATACATGATCAATTAAGCTCGACGAATTTCTAGTGCATCTCGTAGGTATAATACTGAACGGTGTAAAGTGCAAGTTAACAAGGTTATTGACATACTCACCAACAATCCTATCGCTATTATAATTAAGCAAATTCAAGTTCATATCACCAACAATAAAGCTATTACTCACAGGTTTATATATAGCTAAGAATTCAAAGAATAAATCAATAAATGCCCTAGTAGGCTGGCTGGGATGCCTATAGAAGCAATAAAAACGTATTTTACCAAAATTGTTGGCTATTACATCAACGACGATAAACTCAGCAGCATTAATGAAAAAATTTGTATCTTTCGAAGAGGCAATAAAATTATATGAGAATTTATTCAGGATAAAAATTGCAACTCCTCCAGCTCTTTGTGTAAGAGGAGATGAAAAAATAATATGATAATAAGGGAATATGTTGTCAAAGAAATCAATATTAGACCCCCAGATTTCGGATAAAATAATAATATCGAATTTTTTCTTATATGTACTAAACAGATCAAGCAATTTAATGTAATTTGCATTAAGACTTCTTATATTGAGGTGAAAAATAGACAAATCCCCAAGATGAGCTTTTATAAGACAGTTACTCGCTTGAGGAGTGTAGTAACCCATCATGGCGTTCTGTATAAGATTGTCGTCTATTATATCGTTGAACTTGCAGAATTCAGAGGGATGCATAGGAGCATAGCCGTTGTTGTCGGGTAGAGTAGTATCAGCCATATTTAGAGATGTATTGAATTTTGATGCTCAGATCTTGAAGTTCCACTGTAAATCCATTCGCGTACAATACTACCGTCTGGCCACGAACTGTCGCTGAAAATAATATCTTCATACTTTGAGTCACAGGTTAACATGAAGGCTGCAGAATTAAATTCTCGCCCATCTTTTGTTTTACTCGAAAGTTTCCTGCACGTGATAACTTCCGCACCGGCATCCTTTAGATATTTGGTGACGTTATCGGTTGTGGTATCCTTGTTGAGCCTTCCTAGAAACACGGTTGTTTTTCGAGGTATGACTTTCAATTCTGAAGTATCCGTGGTCACCCTTTTACCCGTTATGACTCTCCTAGGCTTTCTATTGTTGACTGGTATGAATGGCTCAGAACTGGGGTTGAGGGGAACGTTGCATGGAATTGGGGTTTTGACCAAGTCAGCCCATGACCTATTTCCTCTGGAAATAGGTCATAGGTCATATTTATATATTAATATTAATATTAGTATTATATTATATTATATATTATATTATATTATATTATATTATATTATATTATATTATATTATATTATATTATATTATATTATATTATATTATATTATATTTATATTTATATTATATTAATATTAATATTAATATTAATATTAATATTAGTATTATATTATATTATATTATAGTATATTTATATTTATATTTATATGTTAGTTATAGATACTAAATATGTTATATACAGAGTAGATACTGGCAGTCTCTCTGGCTCTACGAGCTATCTGTATATAAAAATATTTGTATCTATAACTAACTATAATATAATATACATATACTTAATATAATATTAATATAATATAATAGTTAATATTAATATTAATATAATATTAATATAATATAAATAGAAATATAATAGAATATAACTCTAATATAATAGACGATAATTATAATATCATAAATATATATAATATAATATAATAAATCTAATATACAAATAAATACATATTAAGATTACATATTTAATAGACCTAAGCCCATATTCCAGAGGAAATAGGTCATGGGCTGACTTGGTCAAAACCCCAATTCCATGCAACGTTCCCCTCAACCCCAGTTCTGAGCCATTCATACCAGTCAACAATAGAAAGCCTAGGAGAGTCATAACGGGTAAAAGGGCGACCACGGATACTTCAGAATTGAAAGTCATACCTCGAAAAACAACCGTGTTTCTAGGAAGGCTCAACAAGGATACCACAACCGATAACGTCACCAAATATCTAAAGGATGCCGGTGCGGAAGGTATCACGTGCAGGAAACTTTCGAGTAAAACAAAAGATGGGCGAGAATTTAATTCTGCAGCCTTCATGTTATCCTGTGACTCAAAGTATGAAGATATTATTTTCAGCGACAGTTCGTGGCCAGACGGTAGTATTGTACGCGAATGGATTTTCAGTGGAACTTCAAGATCTGAGCATCAAAATTCAATACATCTCTAAATATGGCTGATACTACTCTACCCGACAACAACGGCTATGCTCCTATGCATCCCTCTGAATTCTGCAAGTTCAACGATATAATAGACGACAATCTTATACAGAACGCCATGATGGGTTACTACACTCCTCAAGCGAGTAACTGTCTTATAAAAGCTCATCTTGGGGATTTGTCTATTTTTCACCTCAATATAAGAAGTCTTAATGCAAATTACATTAAATTGCTTGATCTGTTTAGTACATATAAGAAAAAATTCGATATTATTATTTTATCCGAAATCTGGGGGTCTAATATTGATTTCTTTGACAACATATTCCCTTATTATCATATTATTTTTTCATCTCCTCTTACACAAAGAGCTGGAGGAGTTGCAATTTTTATCCTGAATAAATTCTCATATAATTTTATTGCCTCTTCGAAAGATACAAATTTTTTCAGTAATGCTGCTGAGTTTATCGTCGTTGATGTAATAGCCAACAATTTTGGTAAAATACGTTTTTATTGCTTCTATAGGCCTCCCAGCCAGCCTACTAGGGAATTTATTGATTTATTCTTTGAATTCTTAGCTATATATAAACCTGTGAGTAATAGCTTTATTGTTGGTGATATGAACTTGAATTTGCTTAATTATAATAGCGATAGGATTGTTGGTGAGTATGTCAATAACCTTGTTAACTTGCACTTTACACCATTCAGTATTATACCTACGAGATGCACTAGAAATTCGTCGAGCTTAATTGATCATGTATTTACTACACTAGGCTTTTGTGATAGTAATGACTGTAAAGTAAAGTCTCTCACTGTTATGACTGATATTACCGATCACTATGCTAACTTAGTAATAATTACATCGAGACGTAAGCAAATAAAATACTGTGATAGACCGTTCATTCGTATTTATAGCGGAAAAAATATAGAAAAATTTGCCTATCAGTTGCAAAACTTAGATTGGTCCCTCATTTACAATTCTGAAGATGTTGATAAATCTATAACGTTCTTAATCAAAACACTAACCGATACAGCAGAAGTCAATTTTCCCTTGATCAAATGCTCCCGTAAGAAACTAAAGGATAAACCTTGGATTACAAAGGAGCTTAAAAACTGTATAAAAATTAAGAACAATCTATTCTACAAATTTAAACAATCCAAGGACAAAAATGACGAAATGGTTTATAAAGCTTATCGGAATAAGCTTGACAAGAGGTTGCGCCACCACCGAGTGTCTTTTTATCATGATTTACTTAGTGATAAAATGAATTCTATAAAAAGTATTTGGAAAACACTAAATTCCATTTGCTCCTATAAACGCAATTCCAGTAATTCCTGTATTAAAACACTAGCAACAGATGGCGTCATCACCAGGGACAAGACAGAAATGGTTAACGTTTTTAACAATTATTTTTCTAGCATAGGCAAGAACTTAGCTTCAAAAATTGCCGGTGTAAATCACAGTTATAAAAAATATCTTAATAACAGTATATCGTCTTCATTTTTTATGAAACCTGTCTCCATAAGCGAGGCTTACAACACCATTAGATCGCTTAAGAACATCTCTGCAGCTGGTTCTGATAATTTAAACACCAAGATTCTAAAATTATCTGCACAGTTCATCTCAGCACCTTTAAGCCATATTATTAACCTATCCTTTCAGGTAGGTCACTTTCCAACCAATTTCAAAGTATCTAAAGTTATCCCAATACATAAAAATGGAAGTCTGGACAATAAGGAAAATTATAGACCGATCTCAATTTTAAGCAACTTAAGCAAAATATTTGAGAAAATTATGTATGAAAGAATTTCTAATTTTTTTAATAAGAATGACATCTGGTATGAAAATCAATTTGGCTTTAGATCTGGCCACTCCACTGTCGACGCACTTTTTAGCTGTACCAACATGATACGCAATGAAAAAGGAAATAAAAACTTTGTTATGGGCTTATTTTTTGATTTGACAAAAGCGTTCGATACGGTCAATCACCGTATATTGTTAGATAAATTATGGCATTATGGTGTGCGGGGTCTTACACATACTTGGTTCAAATCTTACCTTTCGGGCCGAGTTCAATACACAGTTATAGATGATATATGCTCCTCTGTGTTACCAGTTGATGTAGGTGTCCCGCAAGGCTCTATACTCGGTCCTCTCTTGTTTTCAGTATATATAAATGACATTCAACATGCCTCGAGCACAGGATGTCTCAAACTTTTTGCAGACGATTCTAGTTCTTTTGTTTGTGCCAAAAATCTAACAAATCTGTTTAATAAAGCTAACATTGAATGCATGCTAATTAGTGATTGGTGCAAAAGTAATAGGCTAACTATTAATTATTCTAAATCAGTTTTTATGATATTTTTTTCTTCTTATTTTTGCGAGACCTATATATCAGAAAACAATCTTTCAATTACAGTTGATGAAAAATCCCTATCAAGAGTAAAGGTAATTAAGTTTTTAGGTGTTCTTATCGATGAAAAATTAACTGTTGCCGAACACATTAAATCAGTTACCTGCAAAATAAATAGTGTATGTGGTATGTTATATAAACGCAGAGATTATATTCCGATAAATTGCCGTAAAAACTTGTATTTCTCTCTTGGATACAGTAGAATATCTTATGGTTTAATAGTGTACGGGAAAAACACGAATAAGGCCCTACATCCTCTACACATAGCGAACAACAGAGCTCTGAGAATTCTACAATTTCAAGATAGGCTGTGCAAGACTAAACTACTTTACGTAAATTACAATACTCTACCGATATATCAATTATATAAGTTTCTCTCTGCCAATTTGATATATAGGTGTATTTTCTCTGAAGGCTCGATGTCTAAGATTATCAGAGATATGATTAGATCAAACCTATCAAATAGTGGGTATCATACCAGGCTTTCATTAACTTGTTATCTCTCTTCTACTACGAATCATGCAAACTACTTGACAAATGTCTTTGAATGTTGTTGTATATGGAACTCTATGCCTGTTGAAATTCGTAACTTAAAATCATATATTTTATTCAAACGATATTACAAAAGTTTTCTTATACATTCGTAATAGTGTCTCCTGTCCGCTCTTGCCGGAATAGTTAGCCATTTTGCTATGATTGCAAATTCCTTTTTCGTATGGTCATATTTTCTAATTTTAGTAGTTTTACTAGTGTGTTGGTTATTTGCTGTTTGCAATTTTTGCTGTTATACTTCATATTTTTGCTAGTCTGTAGACATGTAGTTTTAAACTACTAATATCATTTCTCGGACTTATTTCCTGTGGTGGTCAGCTAGATAGAGCACTTTGTGCCCTCTCTGCTGGCCACAGGATTCATTAAATAAGATGTTAATTTTTTGACTTGAGATTTAGGTGTCTAATGCATCTATTTATCTGTTCATTAATATGTTTTTTGCATGATATGTCTGTATGCTGTGATTTGTCTTGTATTTTTTTTAATTTACTTTTTTACTTTGGTTCTATTTCATTATTTATGAGAAGTCAATAAACGGTATTAAACGGTATTAAACGGTATTAATATTAAAATTAATATTAATATTAATATTAAAATTAATATTAATATTAATATTAATATTAATATTAAAATTAATATTAATATTAATATTAATATTAATATAATATAATATAATACTAATATTAATATAAATATAAATATAATATAATACTAATATTAATATTAATATAATATTAATATAATACTAATATTAATATTAATATAATATTAATATAATAGTATCTAACATATTCAGTAGAACTCAACTCACCGGGGCGGTGGAGCCGTCATCCATGATAGAGAGCTTGGTCTGACCACTGATGTCCAGCTGATGTTTACCTGAGGTCAAATGTCGAGTGACCACGAGGTCACAGTCCACGTACAAGTCTGCTTGACCTTCACCTACACTCAGTCCTAGCTTGTGCCAACCCTCGTCAAATAACTAAAATAACATGGGACAACCCTCGTCAAATAACTAAAATAACATGTGACAATCCTCGTCAAATAACTAAAATAACATGGGACAACCCTCGTCAAATAGCTAGAATAACATGGGTCAACCCTCGTCAAATAACTAAAATAACATGGGACAACCCTCGTCAAATAACTAAAATATCATGGGACAACCCTCGTCAAATAACTAAAATAACATGGGTCAACCTACGTGAAATAACATGTAACAACTACAGACAAATAACAAAATAACATTTGTTTAATTATTTGTTTAATTATTGGTTTAATTTGTTATTTTATTAAATGACTTGTGTATTAATAAATATCTTTTGATTTATAATTCATTAGATTTATTGATTTATTGATTAACCGCATCTATTTGAGTACGGTTGCTGAATTCAATCATTTCTATTCTCTCTCCTCCCAGCAGTCTATGTAGCTCCACCCTACTTTCCGCCTCCTCTCCACCAGCAACCAATCGCAGCACGAGCTGGGGGTTACCATGGAGATCATCGATACGTAGCAGGTCTAGGACACGCGCACTCTCTGTGACGTCATCGTCCAGTCTTATAGTTCCTATCAGAGAAAATCTGAGGGGAATTTCCTGCGGAAATATTGTTCTGAAAAATAACAAAAAAGCAAATAACCAAAAATTAGAGTGTTGATGTGTTTAATTAGGATTGCTTGGGCAAATAGGATTGCTTTCTCTGGGAATGACGCCCCTGTCCAGCAAATGTTAGTCGATGCCGAAGAAGGCATAAGGGGCCCACCTTGTCATAAGCAGAGTCCTCCAAGAATAATGATATATCAAAATTAATGTTATAGATTATTTGAAGACCCACACGTATGTAGACATGAAGAGGAAAACGGAAGATAGAGATGAGTATTATGATTGAGACTTATATACCGTGGACCAGCCAGTAGGCATTACATTAAGATAGATAGGGAGGGAGGGAGGGAGAGAGAGAGAAAGAGTATGTTTAATTTAATAAGACACATTTTTATTACGACTTATTTCATTAAATCATAAATTAACGTAACAAAATGCTGTCTAGATTATTCAAATCATCTCTATATAAGAGACTGTCTATATGCAGCGTATTACAACGTTGATAAAGTTATTAGGCCTACATCTGTCATAGGGGTAGGCCTAACAATTTACTATCACTCTTTTCACTTTTCACTTACCATATCTATTTTCGCTGTTATTGCTTTAATCTATTAAAATTTCTACTTTAACTGACAATTGCAAGTATTGGATTAAGATTAACACTGCATTAATACTACAAGTAGCATTCCAGCATTAGGTTATCTAATTTATAGATGTCCATCAAGAAGTAATTTTTTTGAAGCAGTGGTTTAAGTGGGGGACGAAGGAGAACTGCATTCCCCTAGCTCTCTCTTTTTGATGTGCGTTCTCCTGCTAGGGGCCCATATTTGACACTACAGGAGACCTGTAAAACATACTCGTCCTCGAGGCACGATTGAATGTCTTCATAGCGTAGGGGTAACGTCATGAAGTTTTAAATAACAGATCCTGAGGTGAATTGAACCCTCGTGGGTTCGAATCCCAGCCGCGCTGATCTGAGAGTAAAATATCGGACATTCACTGGACTGGTTATACGGAAAATGGAATCAATGGACTAAATTTCCTAACGGTTTAAACATGTGGTATTAAAAGTGATAGATATCAACATAGTTGATCACTTCGCTATAGGCCTAATGCGTGTTTCCTTTTTTTCACTAAAAATTCTAACCGTCCACCTAGCTCTCAATTCCCAATGTAACCACTAGATGAAGTACAGGAATAGAATAACCCAGAGTTAGACTACCTGGTAGGCACAGCTATAGCACCGGCCTCTACAAATAAATACAGGCTACCTGGTAGGCACAGCTACAGGCTACCTGGTAGGCACAACTACAGGCTACCTGGTAGGCACAGCTATAGCACCTCTACACTGAGATAAAGGCTACCTGGTAGGCACAGCTATGGCACCGGCCTCTGCTCTAAGCCTATAGGCTGTCTGCCTTTTGTCTGACCCGGCCACGAGATCTGCAAGAGCTTCCGCAGCATGAGAAGTGTTGTCTAGTGCAAACTTGTAGATAAAATCAAATTCTGCTCCAGCAAACAGCGAATCAATCAATATATTAATATATCAACAATAATATGAATCAATTCCATTAGTTAATAAACAAGTAATATAATAAACTTCAAATAATAAAGTCATGCTGAAGATTTGGTAAATATTGTACGGTTAGAATAAGCAATGAAACTATCAAACCCGCACTAAATTTCATCGATTGATTGATTGAGAGTTTATCAATCAATCAATCGATGAATTTATGTAGCAGTTAGTAAAATAATTATGCAATCAAAAAGGCCAAATTATCGTTTGACAACGACTCCATCGGATGATATTGTTTTTATCTACGCTATATTGAGAATTTAAACCTTTTTCAAGCGATGCGCACGAAACTTGAAAATAATTAGAAATATAGTTCATCAATCAAAAAGATATTTTTAAATTTAGTCGATTCAGATTTGACAGAGAGACTATTGCACTGTCTGCAACAGGTGATTTACTAAAACACTTCTTTATACATATATAGCTATGTGCTTTCTGATTAATTGACTATTTGATTGACTGAGTGATTGATTGATTTATTAGTTGATTGATTGTTTGACTGATTAACTGATAAGACTGAATGATTGATTGATTGACTGACTGACTGATTAACTGATTTTTGATTGATTGATGATTGATTGATGATTGATTGATGATTGATTGATGATTGATTGATGATTGATTGATTGATGATTGATTGATGATTGATTGATTATTGATTGATTGATTATTGATTGATTGATGATTGATTGATGATTGATTGATTATTGATTGATTGATGATTGATTGATGATTGATTGATTGATGATTGATTTATTGATGATTGATTGATTGAGTGTTTCTAACCGAGAATATCGTCGGCCGCCATTGTTATATTAGGGCAGATCTTTTCTTCTTCTGTATTATTACCTGCAGACACTGTTGAAAAACACTAGCACTCATTAATTCAACAATGGTACAAAATAACTCTGCAACAACATACAAAACATAACAACAATTAGAGTGCTACTGTCGTCCATGACAACATTGATCGTTCTTGAGGCAAATCCAATCTGGTTCAAAAGGAGGTCCAAAATGGTGTAATTTCCAAAATCCAGAAAACCAGAGAGAGAGAGAAATATGTTTATTAGATCCAAACACATCAAATACCATGCAGAATGAAAACAAGCACACGCAAACAGTGAAATTGAATAGAAAGCAAAGTAATATAAAATAAAATATGAAGAAGAGAAATATAACATCAATCAAACAAACTAAGCAGAGACAGAACAATAGGTAACCAAAGAGAATGAGAAGCGTTCTATCTAGTTGAACACCTATTTATGCAGCTAACAGATTGCAAGGTCCTTTTGCGCATATGCCATTTATCTGTTATGCATACTTTACACTGCATATGCTGCTACTGAATATTCTCAGTGACCAAAGATTTCTAAATATATAGTTAATTTATTAAATATAAACTGACAAGCACTCACAGGATGAACAGAGTAAGAGAATGGGAACTAGAAGAAGCAGTGTCACGTGACAGCGGCAAGATGGCGTACCTCTCATCATCACTGCTTCTATCCTGAATATTCAACAGTACGATATATACCTCTCTCATCAACCGTAATATCAGGGACATCTCAAGCAAAGTAATCCATCGAAATACGATCTATAGAGCCTACCATAATACATAACTACTTTAAGTAATCTTAAGTTATTAAGTTTATTAGTTGTTTAGTTTTAGCTACTATTTTAAGTTATAACTAAATTAAATATTAAACATTAAACTATTTATTTCAATGTCAGAGACTGTAAGGCCTGAGAAATGCAGACAGTAATGGACACTGTATGCTAAGTAGTTTGCAAGACAGACGATGTATGTTCTGCTGAGTAGAGTAATAAAGAAGCGTAAAGTTTCGTCTTCAACGACACAAACTTACCGCAGCATCTGCCTCAGAGTTCTGTCAACTTGAAATTTAAACTGTGGGTAACAGTACATACACGAAACTAATTGAAATCTTAATGCATTGAGCTACGATATTAAATAGGATCTAGATAAATTTTAAATTTAAGTGAATTGTATTGTATTGTTAAGTGTATTGTTAAGTTTGATCGTTAGGCTCTCTTATTCTCTTAGAACCAAGGCACATATTCCTGCTAAAAGTCTACCCGCTTTCAGTAAAGAGCATTCAACTGTTTAATATATTGATTGCAATAAAGTTATAAGCATAACATACTCTTTAGCCAGTCTTATTGTAGCAATTAATTTTGACAAACATGTTGCTGCTAAAGTTTTTCTACTGCTGTCGATATATAAGAATAAAAATTACAAATCTGAACGGCTACATAATTATGTCTATTGTAACCATAGAATAAAGAATTCTATATCTTTTTTATTCTATATCTTGGATTGTAGCAGTATCAGAGTGAAAAGGATGTACAAGTGAGGGCCAAGAAACCAAAGCTCCCCTAATTCAGACTTTGCTATCAAACCGCCCATGTAACTATTTCTGACATCCCCACATCCCGTTCATTTATCTAGAGAGTTTGTTTGGCAGACTTACACTAGGTTCGTTTTGTAATTTAACAGAACCGAACGCTCCTCTCACTTAAATTTCTGAGTTTTTGTGTCGTTTTTCGTATGAGACCATCTGCTTGCTTGCGTGGTTCTCAAACTTTTTTGCTTCCAGATTAGTTAACAACATTTCTCTGTACTATCAAAACTTTTCTGTAAACTACCCCCACCCTGATAGAAGCTCTTCTATAAATTAGCCCACTGATTGGCAAATATTCCCTCAAAATAAATTAACGACTGTTTTGAATGCTTCAATCCAATCATTGTATGCCACGTTCAGAAAGTATCTCAGATTTGATACTCATCCATTCTGTGTTGTCTCAACACGGGTCATCGTAACTAAAACAGCTTTGAGTTTTGGGTAGAATGCATTACAGTGGCATAATTGTCGGGGTCAGCAACAACAACAACAATACAATTAGAGTGCTACTGTTGTCCATGACAACATCGAACACTGTGGAAACACATCAAAACCGATGAGCAGAGTGAAGGGTCCATAAACGGTGCAAACCAAAATCCGAGTAGTCAGTCCAAGGAAGAGTGCTAGCGGAATGGAGGTTTACGTGTTGAATAACCACATGGTCAGGTTGTGTGTATACATGTGCGAGCATGTTCTGTCTTTTAGCATAAAAAGTGCGCAAACAAACATTCAGAAAATAGAGTAACTAGCTGTTACCTTAATCTTTGTGAAGGTTGCTCGAGTGTGCCGAGTCGTGTTGAAGAGAAGCCTTGTGCTTCTGGACCAAGATCTTAAACACACTACAACTTACCTATAAAATGTGCGTCAAGTACATGAGTCTCTTCTATTTGTTTATGATTGTATTGTACAATGCATGTTTCTGTGCTTGTTTATTTATGTAAATACATTGTTTTATTTTTCATGCGTTCATGGATAAGTTTCTGTTGCCTTGCGTGTGTGTGCATGCGCGTACGTGTGTGTGTACGTGTGCGTGTGTGTGTATGTGTGTGTGTGTGTGTGTGTGTGTATGTTCAAGTATATTTGCGGTACTGTGTGTATATAAGGATATTAGTATTTGTGTGCACGTCGCTATGGTAACGGCTTATAAGTCAATGAGTTGATTAGGTGGTAGATGAGAGAGGGTTAGCCGTTCACATTATCTAGAATAGCACTTCACTCAATAATGCTCTCTCGCTCAGCGTTATTAGTTATGTTAATTTCACATACATTCACACATACAAGCACACAGACATGGCAGTTTGGGTAGATTCGAAACCATAGACACTGATCTAGACCTCGCTTTCTTCAGATGTTCTGTAGTCAAGTATACACAAAAATATGAAACCATATCTAGAACAAGGAGATTTCTCTCTCTCTCTCTCACTCTCTCTCAAACTTTCTCTCTCTCACTCTCTCTCTCTCTCTCGTTCTCTTTCTCTCTCTCTCTCACTCTTTCTCTCTCTCTCTCTCTCTCTCTATCAGATCTCTCTCTCTCTCTCACTCTCTCTCTCTCTCCCTCTCTCTATCAGATCTCTCTCTCACTCACTCACTCTCTATCAGATCTCTCTCTCTCTTTCTCTCTCTCTCACACACACACTCTCTCTCTCTCCCTCTCTCTATCAGATCTCTCTCTCTCTCTCTCTCTCTCTCTCTCTCTCTCTCTCTCTCTCTCTCTCTCCACTAGAGCAGCAGCCTTAGCCCAGTGTCGCAGTTACTCAAGCCCATGGCTCAGCTAGGTTGATAGGTAAACATGTGTAGCGCCCAGGCTGCATTCAGCTAGGTTTATATTACGTGCTTCAATATTTTAATTAATCTGATTAACCTATATAGTAACACATTAACTAACAGAATTAGTGAGTAAGTTAGTTAGTTTGTTAGTTTTTATTAGTTAGTTTGACACTGTTAGACTGTCTTTGTAGCGTAGGGGTAACGTCATGAAGAATTAAATGACTGAGATGAATTGAACTCTCGTGGGTTCGAATCCCGGCCGCGCTGATCTGAGAGTAAAATCTCCGACATTCACTTGACTGGTTATACGGAAAAATGGCGTATATTGCCTAAAGATTTGAACATGTGGTATTAAGAGTGATGGATATCAACTTAGTTGATCATTTCACTATAACGCAAGTTTTACTTTTTTACTTTTACTGTACTAGTTGTTCTATGTCATTATTTTACGTCAGTGATAGTACTAACTTTAATTACTTACTAATAAAGGGTGTTAGTTTTAAAGTTTTTATAATTATTTAAATTTTATTTCAGAAAAATAATTCCATAAACAATTTACAGTTAAACCTATTTTAATTTTTATTGTGATATCGAATTAAGTTCATACTATATAACAATAGTCTAGAAAGTAATAGATGGATACGATGGATAACATGGAAGACCTGGAACCCATAGACCTTCATGAGCAGAGCTATGAGCTGGTAAGAACCTTGATCATATAAAGGCCAATTATCAATCAATATTACCAAATCATTGAACCGTCTATCTAGAAATCAATCAGTGAATCTAATTATTACCATTATAAACCTAATTTCAATTTCATCATAATATACAAACTATAAAATCGAGCGGTGCTTAAACTGCTTGAAATATAATCAACCACAACATCAACAACAACAACAACAATAATAGCTATAGCAGTAATTCCACAACTAGTACTAGATGTGGAATTAATGAAATTGAGTTTTGAGTGCAAGTAGCATCTCATGGCCACAGAAAGGAAATGAGGGGTGGAATGAGGGAATGCCTCGATAAGTCGTGTGTGATAGCCGAGGTATGAAAGTGTGATGGCTCAAGGCGTGGCATAACGTTAGTCACCTCTTGCAGGCACAATGCGGCTGTATGAAGCTCTGTCGTTAATGCATTCATTTCCAGTAGCTTTGAGTTAAATTTTAAGAGATTAGGGTGAGGGCCCTGAGGGGTTAACAATAGACTACATTTTAAACCCTAATCCTGAGAAAGAAATACAATTTATATATATATATATATATATATATATATATATATATATATATATATATATGTATAATAAATTGATCGATGGATACGATGGATAACATGGAAGACCTGGAATCCATAGACCTTCATGAGCAGAGCTATGAGCTGGTAAGAACCCATAGACCTTCAATCAATCAATTGATCAATTAATAGTATGGTGATATATATATATTTTTTTATATATACATGTGTATATATATATATATATATATATATATATATATATATATATATAATTATATTATATATATATTATATATATATATATATATATATATATATATATATATATAATCTATGGATTTAAATATCTCAGTTTTAATGAATTATTTTCAGGAAGAACTGCTGGACACGGATTCGTTGTTTGTGGACTATCTGAACGTCTTCCTTCATCTTCCGGTAATGTGTCACCGGTCATTCTAGTGAAGGAAAAATTTAAAAAGTTTAGAAGAAAAGCTTAACGTTCGTTTCAGAAGTAAAAGGATTTTATCAGAGACTGGACAACCGCGGGTTGATGTCCTTCTGCCAGAGAACAAGTTATATGGTGATAAACTCGACTAAATTAAGTAATTTACTAAAATAAATTAAGCAATAAATTAATGTATATTGTTTACGTTTTCTCGAGTACATTTCGACAAACAAATTGAAAGTCACTGAGCTACATGTTCAGTTATACCGTGAAATATAGGTTAGGTACTGAAATCTCTGAGCAGATTAGATCAATTCAACATACAGTAGACTAATGACGAAGCACATAAATAGGTAATGCTTCTTGTAGTCTGTTTAGACAGTTAATCCTACAGTGCCAATCAACTGTCTTGTGAACTGTAAAAACTATACTAACACATTATCGCCATCATATCACGCGATCATTGGTCAGCATTGAGTACGTGTAACCGTGAACCTTTGCTTCAGTATACGTTTCTCATTAGTTATGTATTTTATGTTGTAGGCATTTTCCAGATCCATTCATTACTACCAGAACCCTGGGAGGTTTTACATCTGTACTGACCGCAACAAAGCTCAGGTCTGATCAATTTAATTTGTCGTTCTACTTATATTGCTGCTACAGAGCAGCTCCAGTTTCAGCGGCTATTAATTAATAATTTAATTAATTAATCAAAAAGACTCCTAAGTGTCTTGAATAAGGAGCGCTATTCTACCAGCGAAACAGTTCTCAATGCAGTCTATGAATTCGCTTGAACTATATATTCGCTCAACGACACAGAAATTGTATCCGCAGTGTATATATAGACGATTCTAGTCTGATATCGATTTCAAATTCCACCCTCTACCATTCGAAGTCTATCCTCTACTATTAAAACTTTATCCTCTGCTATTCTGAATCCATCCTCTACTATTAGAACTCCATCCTCTGTTATACAACATCTCGTGGCTGTTGCTGTCTAACTTAATGAATATTCTCGGCTAAATATGTTTTGAAATAATTGCAAATACTTTAATTCTGACGCATGAATGGATGAACAAATTTAGTTTAGCTATGTTGCGATAGAGTTGAACAATAATTTACTGCCAATCCGTCGTCGTTACGCAGCCGCAGTAAATTTATTTCATCTATTTATGGCCTTCCTATAATAAACGATTGGAAATATACGGATTGAAGATATCATTGAAAGAATAATATGTTGATAGTAAATCAAAGCCGCCTGTTGTTTAATTCAACTTCGCTTGTATGTAGGCTATATATCCGAGTTTTTAGTTGTATAAATTTAATTTCTAATCGATTGTATTTGTTCTTCTACATTACTATTCAAGGAATTTTATGAGACACTTCAGCTGAAGTGGCCTAAGTGGTTAATATAAATAATTTATTATTTAACAGACACGATTTTATACAGCAACAAGACGCTTAAGGAGACAAAATAAAAGTTATCTTAAGTGAAATAAATTCCATGTGCGGATGAAATAATAATATATGCTTGTCTGAAAATAGAATCAGTTAAAATCATTGAATTGTGCAAATAAAGATCTTCAGCTCAAAATAAGTGATAACAGAAAAAATATGTGACAGTATGACAACAAGTAACAAAAGAATATACTGAGATACTAGTCGAAGATACTAGTAGGTAATAGAAATTATTTGATTTTCATAAAGATGTAAATTGAAATCTTAAACTTCGAAATGCAATTTTTATTACAACAAACTCGATAATGTAATGTTTCGAATGAAAATTTCAACCTTAAGAGTTTTTAGTGTATCTTTGGTACTACTGGAACAGTTATGGCTGTAAAACAGGGGAAGATGATGATGATTACTGAACACAGAAAAGTAATATTAGATAAAACATATAGATATTAATGCGTGTATGCATAATTATACAACTTCCACAGTAAGCTGAGAAAAATAAAAAGCCAGTTTTAAACTATCGGTTTGACTAGGCTTTGAACCTAGAAATACTGAAGTACGCTCTTTTCAAGCTAGTTTTCTACCAACTTGGTCTATTTATCTCATTATTCCATTAGAGAGACTCTGGGATTTATGTAGGCTATGTTAAATCTGGAAATTCTCTTAGTTAGAATTATCGTATATAGAGGTTGTTGTTGTTGTTGTTGTTGTTGATATATTCGTTAAACAACAACAACCTCTATATACTATAGAATTTAGTTTTATTAGTTATTATTTAATTAGTTAGTAAAATTCTGAAATTCGTACATGCAGGTCAGTATCAACTATTTCTGATTGCTGTGGCTATACTCGTTTGAGCTACACTGTAATTTATATGCACTATTTGACTAGCACTGCAGCCAAGCGATGTTTGAATTAATTAAATCTCTATTTGAACAATTTTCCGTGCGAGAGTAATTAGAATTTACCCAGTAACGTGAGAATATCCTTAGATCAGAAGCAATTCTCTGACTAAATGTCTGGAAGTTTCTAATGCTGATATTTATTAGCTATTTTGTTAAACATCTGAGTGTAGAAAGTTAAAGGCTTTTGTCAAACGTCAAGTGAAAGATGAGATATCCATCAATCAATCAATCAAAGCCTTTGAGGAGAGATTTGGAGTGAAACGTGAGATGATTTCACAGAGTGCGAGAGAGAGATAGAGAGCAGTATGGAGAGAGAGATAGAGAGAGAGAGAGAGAGAGAGAGAGAGAGAGAGAGAGAGAGAGAGAGAGACTGACTATAGAAATGTAATGATTCACGGAGTGTGTATATATATATATACGCGAATGGAGCATTGGTAGATTTGCTATTTGTTTTGTTCATTATCTGAATCACAGATAGAGAGAGAGAGAGAGAGAGAGAGAGAGAGAGAGAGAGAGAGAGAGAGAGAGAGCGAGAGAGAGAGTCATCACATAGCAAGCAGGGTTTGTCTTAAAAATTTTATAAATTTTTTGCGGTCAAGTACCCTACTAACATCGCCACTGGCTCGCTTGCTACAATTTATCCTAATTGATGTCTAATTGTAGCTACAATTGTTAATTGTTGTTGCTGGCAGATTGAGTTGGATAGAAAGGAAACCATCTCGTGGTTGAAGAAACATCGACTGCGTCACTTCCTCGACAGTGACTGCTACAATGAATATCGTCTGGCTAATCTTCTCTCTCAAGCCTCGTCTAGTGACAGCTCCACTCTCAATCAAACCACGCCCATAGCCCGCTATACGCTGATCACGTGTCGACGCCCAGCCAATGAGATGGCGGGTGACCATATAAGGAAAGAAAATGTCAGCGCAGATTCTGAGCCTGCCCAGGCACGTTACAACTGTCCAGTTCATCAGAATTGTTCTGGGTGCCCACTAGCTGAAAATTTTGAGGAAAAAGATGGAATTATATTGTCCAAAACAGAATCAAATGAAGAAACGGATAAGTATTCAAACAGTACTCAAAATGATTCCAGCAATAAAATAGATTTAGAGGAAAATATTAAATCCGATAAAAATTATTCATTAGAAGAAAATAAGAATTCTGGATCGGATATGCTATCAAGCAATAGAGATATTCGCGTTTTAGTTCAAACTGATTCAGAAATGGATGAAGCATTCCTCGAAATAAATAACAATAAACCATTTCATAGCAAAATATTTCATGTCGGAAATTTGTGCGTCGATTATCCAGAATTTCTTCTCTACGAACGATGTAGGCGTGGCGAAATGGTTCCAAATAACTCGGAAAACCCCAGTCTTGGTAAATCCAGTGTGTTATTTGTAAATGATGCTGGGAAGTTTGAAAATCTCAATCTGGGTAAAACCCGCGAACAGAATCGGGATGGTAATCCTAGTCGTATCGGTGAGGCGTTTCCGCTGGACACAGTGAACGAGGTGAAGAGATTCCTGAAGGGATCGACTGGAGAGAAGTTGTGGATTATGTGGATTGATGTGGAGAGAGCAAGAGCAATGCTGGATAGGGATGATCTCATCAAGTGAGTGTAGGCATATACATTAAATAAGACTCTCTTTCGCTATCTTCAGGCGAAGAATCTTACATTAAATCTTAATCTGATTAATTAAAGACTTGCTTTAGTAGTGTGATTTAATCATAACTGATTAATTAAAGTCTGGCTTTGATTAAGATTAAATTATAACTGATTAATTAAAGGCTAGCTTTGGTTGTATAATTTAATCATACCTGATTTATTAAAGGCTATTTCTGGTTGTAGAATTTAATTATATTTAATCTATTTCTGCAATGGACTGCATAAAATAGCCTATTATCTCATTTATGACTTTAAACGGCATATTAGCGAGCTATTCGCAGATTTCTTCTCGTTGTTGTGCCGAAGTTTCATATAAGCTACATAATGACTACATAATCTAGTTGTATGCACTTTCACTCTGAATGTACTACTACTACTAAAAATAGTAAGGTTTAACGCCCGTTTCCTTATACAAGGATGATGTCAGGGACGTCCCCCCATCACATATCCCTACAAATCGATTCACCCCAAACGATCTGAAAACATGTGCTGAAAAGAAATAAAAAGATCCTAAAAGGTGCCGGTCCGGTTATCAAAAACGGTGTTGTACTAATAATTGTTTCGAAATACGCGTATATTGACATGTATAACAAAAGTACATACATGTAGATCAGCATTATCAACAATACATAAACCTGATCATTGTTGAATGATCGTTCCAGTCACCTGGTAGGTATGAGACAAAGATATCTCAACTCTGGAAGTCGTCTTACGCTCAGTTCTGATCAACTCGCAAGATGGCGACTCTCTGATCCCAACAGCTGGACACTAGAGCATCTAGCGAGTATACAGTCACGCATTGTTCTGCCTCTGCTAAACTACTGGTAGGAGATTCATTTATCTGGTTTTATTTTAATTTTTAACCTAACTTACATTATACTGGTTCAGGAGGTCGCCAAGACCTGTAACACCAGCCTTTATTTTGAATTGAGTTGAATCATATTTATTTCACTTTAGGCTGCATCATACGCAAGAAATACAGGAGATAAAGTGAAAAAAGGATTCAAAGGCCACGATAGCACTGCATGTGCCCTAATACATGTTAGTGCTCTCAGAACACCTACCAGATTTTAAATGTTCTTTATAGAAATCATAGAGAAAAAGCTAAAGCTAATGTTAACGTTAGTTTCCTCACTCGAAAGCGATGTCATTGACGGGAGAGCTCAGAATTTGAACCCAGCACATACTGATTCGCGGTCGAGTATCTTACCGACATCGCTACTGGCTCCAGCCAGTGATATAGAAGTGATATGTAATTTTTAATGAGAAGATGCGCATCAATAACTTAACAACATCTGTCCTAATTTTTCTGCGCTGCTGTAAAGCTCTGAGATATCGAGTTACTAGATAATTCTACGGCTTGTTCTTCGAATCTCTCCCGCTGAACATTTCTTATCTAAACAGTTCATTTTAATTGCCTTTCACCGCTATCGTTTAATTAGAATCTTCAGATAACATTGCTATTCTAGCGTAATATCTTTTTATAATCTAATGAGAAGAGTAGTTTGTCCACTTTACTTTGTATCAGAATATCAAATATCTGTCTAAGTTTACAGAGCTTCAAGACCTGCCTTGATTTTTTATAAACTGTTGACTACTTTAATGGGTGAGCCCAATTCTGCGGTAATTATTGAGCCAATGTTTAAAATAAAATTTTGTGTCTCTTGAACTTATCGCGTGTCGCTGGTATGTGCCTCATAAAAGAGCGACTTAGTAGAGACTACGCAAGAGTCGAACCGTGAACTTATTGCTCTGTATTCAGTATACTTGTATACTAAACTGCAAACGTATTCATTAATTATACACTAGTTTTAATTCTTGCGCATGCCTATCATCAACGTCGTCGTCATCATCGTCATCATCATCATAATCATCATCATCATCGTCATCATCCTCATCATCATCGTCATCGAATCAATGCGAGAGTAAATCTCAGACGCATAACGGGCACTTAGTCAATGAATCCTTTTATAGGTCGGTATATAATGGATTACTTATTGGGTGAGTGCTGAAGAAGTTTAAGAAATTACTCTCAGTTCAGGATTCTATTCGCTGTAAGAAGATTGGCGACGTCGTCGTCAGATTAAAGCAAATTGTGACAAGTTTGTTGAATCACGAAGCCTTGGATCAGTTCCCTTGAATGAGACTATATAGTAGAAAAGCTAAAAAAAAGCTACTATGATCGTCATTTTCCTCACTCGAAAGCGATGTCAGTGACGGGAGAGCCCAGGATTTGAACCCCGCACATACTGATCCGCGGTCGAATATCTTAACGAAATAGCCACCGGCTCCAGCCATTAGCAGAACATTTGGCGTGGTGATCAGAGGCGTTCTCTTTTAGCCTTCTCCTAGTGATAAATAGACCTTAAACTCTATCCATGGTATGAGAAATGTAGGTGTCTGTGAAGTAGTTTAATTATTAATTTGGATTTCTAGCTAAAGTACATAATACAAATTTATTTAGTTTAATTATTTTATTTATATATTTTTGCTCACGATAATAAAATTAGATTTCATTACATTTGTTTTCATACTTTAGGATGCCGAGATATTTACAGCAGAAGAGGCAGTCTGAGAAAAACATCCTATCTAGCAGCGCAGTGTATAGAGATTTTACTAAAATCTCAAACACTCGACAGATGGAAGCACATCCCACACATCCTGTGCCTTCCTCAATACCGCACCGGCCTAAAAGCTGCCGACCAATCAGAAGCGAAGAAAGGGTTGACTCTGGCTTCATCAGCAGTCCAATGGTTGGTACTAGTGAAAATTATAGAATGTAATTTCTACTAATATGGTAATAGCCCATAGTATCCATGGCTCAGTGGCTATATGAGTTAACTTTTTTGTCATGTGTTTTATTATAGCATTTTGTACCTTAATGTCAGTTAGAGGTCAAATGTCAGAGGTCAGATATCAGAGGTTGAATGCCATAGGTAAAATGTCAGAGGTTAAATGTCAGAGGTCAAATGTTAGAGGTTAAATGTCACAGGTCAAATGTTAGAGGTTAAATGTCAGAGGTTAAATGTCAGAAGTCAAATGTCAGAGGTTAAATGTCAAAGGTTAAATGTCAGAGGTCAAATGCTAGAGGTTAAATGTCTGAGGTTAAATGTCAGAGGTTAAATGTCAGAGGTTAAATGTCAGAGGTTAAATGGTAGAAAACAAAACCCGCCTTACATTTAACTTCCTAGCAGCTTGATAGCAATTATTACTGCTTCATGTTTAAAATTGGCTGCTTTGACAACAAATGAAGCGTAGAATTGTGTCATGGTTAACACGAGTGTGGCTCGCGGTACTAATATTTTAAACGATGATTTAATAATTATTGATAAATTAATGATTGTGATAAATTAGTAAGTTTGCTTATTTAAGAATTGTGTTAACTTAATAATTATGATCAATTAATAATTGTGATAATTCAATAATTATGAAATTGACATTGTAATGGTAATTGAGACAATTATCAACATGGCTTATTTGAAAGTCGCTATCCTGGCATACACTCAGTTGTGTACGTGACTAAGGTTGAAGCTAAAGTCAGGTTTAACGTCAGTTTCCAGCTAGACGGCATTTTAGTGACGTGAAGAGCACTGAATTTGAACCCTAGCAGGTGAATAAATCCTTGCGATTTCATTCGCTAGATGTCACCTGCTTTGTCTCTTTGACAATTTACTCGCCACTATTAATCATATCGAGTAGCTCTCCAATTGATCCAAATGATAAAATATACATCTGTATCCTGTTCAAGAAGTATTTTAATATTCCTCTTGTATTCTATCATACTCTATTTTTCTATTAGGTTTTTCTATTTTTGCTTTATTGTTAACATATTTATCTAATAAATTGTTTTTATATTCGTCTTGTATCATATTGTATTTTTCTATTATGTCTTCCAATTTTTGCTTTATTGCACTCATTTATCTACTAAATCTGAGCAGATTGATACAGATCAAATGATCTCAAGGCCTGCCACATACACTAAGATCTTACCCGCAGTTACTCGGGAGATGTCGACACTCAGTTCCTCTCAAGTTACTCGCGAGATGGCGACAGTTAGCTCTCACGTAAGGTCGATGAGGCAGGTAGATGTAGCAGACAGCTACGGTAGTCAAGTCAGTGGCTATGTAGGCAGCAGAGCTGCTTCAAGGTTACTTATTCAGTCACTTATTTATTTAGCTATATCATTTAATTATTTTATTTAATAAATATTAATATTTAAATTTTTTTAATTATTTTATTTCAAAATCATAGAATGTACAAATGTTAAGAACGACCAAATTATTCGAACAAGCAATAATATATATTTTCCCAGGGGCCTCTTCACCATATAAGAGATGACTCAGTTTGCGTCACGAAATTCTTCGGGGGGGACCTGAAAATCAACCGAGGAGTACCGCTCTAAGTTGTGTTTTGCCTCATAGGCCAAGGGGTGGGGAAACGCCTCCCTGCATTTAACAAATAGCCAAACTTACATTACGCTTTTAAAATACTAATAAAATGGTTCGAATGCTACTTTAGGGCCATTAAGGCCTTCAAGCAACACATTATTACTAAGAAATGAATAAAACAAAAAATATATAATTTTCATTTCCTGAAACGGAAAATTATTTTTAATTGATTTCTGCGGTTCTACATTATAACAAATCTAGATCAATCAAAGTACAGGCTGTTATTCTATTTAAACAGTGATTTTCTATTACCAAGGTATTGATTGTTACCTGATTTTCAGTCGCAGTCTATCAATGAACTAGATAATCAATTGCATTAGTAATCATTTAATTAAGTAGATCTGTTTCCATAATTAAAGGTATTGAATAATTAAAGGTATTGATTAATTAAAGTTATAACTTATTAGCTAATTCATTTAGGTGTAAAAGCTTTGGTTAGCTGATAGGTTGATTGGCTGGCTGGCTGGCTGGCAGCATTCTGGCTGGTGTAGTACCTTTCTTAATCCTACCATTATCTTATTGTTTTAATTAAGTATTGTCGCAGGCATTATCTATTGTCCTGCTAATTAGTGTTTAATTTAATTAATGTTTAATGTTAATGTTTAATTTAATTAATGTTTAGTTAATGTTTAATTTAATTAATGTCGCAGGCATTATCTATTGTCCTGCTGTTCTATATCTCCCCCATATCGCGCTGTAGAATAGACATTCAGTGATTCATTGGTAAGACGTACGCCTAACAAAATATTTGCATAGCATTTAGTTAATTAAATACAGTTTAGCGAAATTTTCCAATTACTTCAGATTATTCTTGTGTCCCCATTTCATTATATAAAGTGTGCACTTAGTATTTTCTATCAAATCCCGAATCGAATAGTAATTATTCTTTAGATTAGGTTGTTATTTCTTTAACGTTAATTTCCGAAGCACAAGGATCATCTTCAGGACGACTCGACACCCTCGAGCTACCGTCCGTCAATAAGAATAATTCAAGTTAGCATAGCTTTCCTCTCGCAGAGCTATATCTGCAGTTAAGTGTAGTATCGTTTTAGTAGTTTAGCAAGTGCTTACCTAAGACGAAGACCAGAATTACGATTAGAATTCAACATACTGGTTTTATTTCAGAAGAAAGCAACAAATTGTGGTGTCTAGCGATGCAAAAAATAAATCAAAGCTTCCACTCTCTGGGGACGACGATTCTTTACTATCTCCATCTCGCGAATATAGTAGATTTACAACTACAACCCGATCATCGTCAGGTGCCGCTAGTTTATTTTAATTATTTACATACATGTAGTACCTACAGTATGCATTATCCATGTCTATGAGTTACGACCAGCACCTAATCTACTTTATCTTTAAATCCGTTTTCCTTTAGATGGGTTACAGAGGTAAATATGATAATACCCTAGTATGCTACCACGGTAACCTCTGATTTACCATGGTATATGATATGAAACACTGGTAAGTTATCCTGGTAATCATTCATTTACCGCGATAATTGTGGTATTATCATGGAATTACTATTGTAAAAGTCCGTTTACCATGGTTTTACAGTATTCTTTCATATGGGTACATAGCTATGGATTGCTTCAGGTGCGAACCTGGGGATGACTAGTCGAGACGCTAAACGGATGATCCCCTCAAGACTTTGCTAGTATAAAAGTGTTTTATGCAAATGGATAACGTATATTGATTAAAAGATTAAGTCAGAGTGAAGGACGGAGGATATACATGTAGATAATCATACAGGATAGAGATAAAGTAATAGAAAGAAGAAGAGAAATGAATGGAGTGACTTAGAGAGAGAGAGAGAGAGAGAGAGAGAGAGAGAAAGAGAGAGAGAGAGAGTTATGAAAGTTGTATTAGACTAATGTTACTGAAAGTAAAAGCCGAAAAAAATTAAAAATAACAAAAATGCAAACAATTATTATTATTTTAATTGATCGTTTACACGACGAGTAGCAATATGCTAATGGTACTGATACTGATCGCATTATCTGCGATTACTTAATGTTAACACTCGACTCAACGCCACTAGTGCATTCACTCTGCTAAACTAGAATGTCTCAATAGCGCAATGGTTAAGGGTGTAGATAACGTCATGAAGTTTAAAATGACAGACCCTGAGGTGAATTGAACTCTCGTAGGTTCGAATCCCAGCCGCGCTGATCTGAGAGTAAAATCTCGGACATTCACTGGACTGGCAACACGGAAAATGGACTAAGTTGCCTAATGGTTATAACATGTGGTATTAAAAGTGATAAATATCAACATAGTTGATCACTTCACTATAATGTGTGTTATTATTATTATTATTATTATTAAATGTAGGTTTTACACTATTTTACATTATTTGTGAAATTTAGTGAATTCCTATTTAGATTATTAATTAGGCTTAGTAATTATCTTGTTTCATCTATTTTGCAGTTTTATTTATTACTCATTTCATCTATTTTTTATCACTTTGTTTTATTTATTATTAATTTTTTTAATCTATTTTGCAGTAACAAGCACGCGATTGCCATCTACACTAACTCTTCACAGTACTTCTACTCGACAGGTCGCGCCACATCGCTCTACGTCTACTCGCAAGATGGCGCCAGACAAAAACAAAGTTCTGGGCGTGACGTCAGACAGAGAGCTAGTGAGAGAGAGGAGAGTGAGGGAGGTGGATAGACTGCTACAGGCTCTAGATAGTGAGAGTCGAGCAGGAAGGGTGTTCAGAAAGTTTATACACCAGTCTAATAACAAGGTTAATAGTAACAATAATATTTGATATATATAAAGAAAAAATAGTTTAATGCATATCAATCAACCAATCAATCAATAAGTATTTAACGTCCGGTTCCTCGCCATAAGGCAATGTCAGGGACGTCAGTAGTAACATATATGCTTATAAATTTTGACTATTGTATGCAATAATGATTTAGAACTAGTTAAAGCTAAAAAAGGCTAATGTTAACGCCAGTTTCCTCACTCGAAAGCGATGTCAGTGACGGGCGAGCCCAGGATTTGAACCCCGAACATATTGATTTATCCGCGGTCGAGTATCTTACCGACATCGCCAACGGCTCCAGCCAAATTTAACCTATTTTAGTTGTAAAATATGACAGCGTATGATGAAGTGATGACGATTATGAGAATATTGAAGAATTCAGCTTTTAAAGTTCCCTGTTGTAGTTATTTACACAACGAAACGAAAGTTTAATTATTCTCTTTTGGTTGGTTGCATAATTTTTTATTATTACAATTAAATAAATAAACTAAACTAAATATTTATGATATTATATAGGTCTAATTAATATTTCTAATATTATGGTCATCGATAAAGTTATTAGTTATATTATTGTTATTATCTTTTTTAATATTATTTAATATTTTATATTCTCGCAGCTTTGGCTGAATAGTCTTAAGTTTTGGGAGCACTGCCAGCAATACCATGCTATCTTCTATCAACCCTCTCTCGACCCGCCTAGGCTGCAGAAGAATGCTAAAGTAAGGCGGAATAAATTAAGGTCATTTATGACGCTAGATATTTCCATTACAGCCAGTACATTTTCTGAAATATTTTCTTGAATATATTTGGTATGTTTACCCTTAGCAGACATGAATTAGGTGTACTTCATGTGATGATGATGATGATGATGATGATGATGATGATGATGATTATTATTATTATGATGATGACAACGACGACGACGACGATGACTATGATGACGATGATGATGATGTTGAAGGTGACGGCGATGATTTTGAAATATCCTGAGTCGCTCATTGATTCAATCATCAATTGAATGAACATTTGAATAGTTAGTACTGGATTTGATTAAAAGATATATTGATTGATAGATCGATTGGTTAATTGATCGATCGATGGTTTGATTAATTTATTGATTGTTTGATGGATTGATTGATTGATGAATTGATTTAATTATTGTTCAATTTATCTATGATGGATTGATTGATTGGTTGATTGATTGATCGATCGATCGATCGATTGATTGCTTAATTGATTAATTGGTGGATTGATCAATTGATTGATGGATTGATGGAATTATTGATTGATCGATTGATTGGTTGATTGATAGATAGATTTGGTTTATAGATCAATCGATCAATTGATTGATCGATTGACCGATTGATTGATGCCCACAGTACATCTACTCGCTATACCTGTGCCCTGGGGCCCCCTATCCACTAGACACGCCCCAGGAAGTTGTACAACAAATAGAGAAATGTCTCACCCCCGCCTATGAAGAACTGTTTGACTCTGTAGAGGAGCAAGCCATCGATGCTCTCCTAGCAGCCTGGTCCAAGGCATCCAGTGAGGATAATGCGGCTCTACAAGAGGCTAGTTATCCTATATCTTTACCATGTGACTATACATGTGATATGTGATATCTTTTATATAAACGTCCCCGATATCACCCTTGGACGAGGAAACGGACGTTAGACTTCTATTATTGTTATTATTATTATTATTATTGTTATTATTATTAATATAATAATAATAATAATAATATTATTATTATTTTTATTATTTTATCTGTCCATGTGTAGGTTTAAAATAGTTAATTTAATCCGTAGCTGTAAATTGTAAGGTACCAAAATTTGCTGCTGCTATATAAGATGTTTATGTGTATTTTACACTGTCGCTGTCGACACATTTAGATTTGATATCATAGCTAAATCATTCATGGCCAAAATTATCCAGATTATATTTAAATATCGACAGCATTGTAGACGTATGATCAGGTTTGGACATCATAATGTCCAGACAGATTTCAGCAGATGGATAGCTTTTATATAAATTAGCATTTAGATCTATGAGTCACACTAAAAAAGCTAAAAGTAAAAAGCTAAGGTTAACGTCTGTTTCCTCACTCGAAAGCGATGTCGGTGACGAGCGAGCCCAGGATTTGAACCCCGCACATACTGATCCGCGGTCGAGTATCCTACCATCGTACTAGATTTGTCGGAATTAGAATTTCGACCTGCCGTTCGACAATCGACTTGAACTGTTGGAGTGAGATATTATCCAGTTATATTAACATATGTATGATGATCTGGTTACGCAGATTGAGGGTGTGGGTGGGTCAAGGTCAGCGTCTAAAGGTCAAGGTCGAGGAATGTCTGAGTATGATCAGCTGACTGGACTGCTCAGGCTTGTAAGTATCGATCTCTCTGACAAATCTGTCAATCTATAAAATCGATCCATTAAATCAATCAATTATCTACAAAATCGCTTAAATGATTTTGATCAGATTATCGCTTCAGATCTAAGTAATAATTATGGCAAGATTAAGTTTAATAAAGTATAGTGTTTCAGATTTTTAAAACGTAATTCTACTATTAAAAATATTTTAGATGGTATTATGTTTATTATAAATATATCCCGTGTTGCTTATAGAATTATTATAATATTTTATAAGCAACATATGATCTCTCTCTTAGTGCACTGCCTACTGGGAGGTCCATGGTATATAACGCCTCCACTCTTCTCTGTCTTCCGCCTTCCTCTTCATTTCCACATATGAGTGGGTCTTTAAATCATCTAACATACCTAATCTCGGCCTGCCCCTGCCTCTTTTTCCTTCCATTCTACCTTCTATGACCTCTTTTAATAGACCTTCCCCCCTTATAATGTGTCCTATCCATCTCTTCTTCCTATTTCTTAATACATTTATCAACTGTCTATCTGTGCCAACTCTCTCCAGAACTTCCTCATTTGTAACCTTTTCAGTCCAGCTAATCATCTCCATTCTTCTCCAAATCCACATTTCCAATGCCTCCAGTTTCCTAATATCTTCCTTCCTTAAGGTCCATGTTTCACATCCATACAGTAGCGTGGTCCAAACCAAAATTTTCGCTATCTTTATTTTTGTGTCTTTCTTTAGACTTTTTGTTAATAGTTCTTTTCTATTACCAAAGGCCACTTTTGCTTGTGCAATCCTACTGCATATTTCTGTCTCACATTTCCCGTCATCGGTTATAGTATGACCCAAATATTTGAAACTCCTTACCTGTTCCAATTTTGTAGCCTTTTGAGTCCAACTAATCCTCTCCATTCTTCTCCAAATCCACATTTTCAATGCATCCAGTTTCCTATATAATATCTTCCTTCCTTAAGGTCCATAATAATAACAACAATTAGAGTGCTACAGTCATCAATGACAACATCGAGCACTATTGAGACAAAATCAAGCCGGCGAGCAAAAAATAAGAAGGTCCAAAAACAGTGCAAATTCCAAAATCCAGAAATTCAGTCCAAAGTTTCATGTTTCAAAGTTTCAAAGTCCATGTTTCACAACTGTTCAATAGAGTGGTTCAAACCTAAGTTTTCACTATCTTTATCTTTGTATCTTTATCTCTATTAACATATTAAACCTAACATTAATTGTTAGTTCTCTGTATTGAGTCAAATTTAGTAAACAATAAATTAAATGAACTTAATCTATATGTAATAAACAAGCACATAATTGCTTCCTGACTCTGTAATGTTATGTTATGTTATGTTAATATTAGGGCGGAGCTAAGGGAAAACATATAGGAAAAACCGATGTGGAATTCGATCAATCAGAGTTTAGTATCGGCCATAAGGGGAGTGGCAAGACTTTGACTGACAAGCAGAAGACGGCCTCCATCAACTTTGCAGATTTCTCATTGGCTAAAGTACTTGGTTGGAGGGAGGAGCTAGAGAACTTTAGAAAGTTTCTGGATGAGAATTCAGCCAGCATTGACCTTCATTGTTGGATTGATATAGAGGTCTGAGTCTGTACTGATCAATCTGTACATAAAAATAAAACATATTTAGTAATTAACTGCGAACAAACAAAAATAAAACGTATTTAGTAACTAAATGTGAACAAACAAAAATAAACAAAACTAAACCTTATTTAGTAACTACATGCGAAAAAACAAAATTAAACAAAAATAAAACTTAATTAGTAAATAACTGCCATCAAACAAAAAAGGGATCAGGTAGTTTAACAAGACAGTCGTTGCTTCTAAAACCATGGTACCGAAAAAGGTCGTATCAACTATTCAGATACTTAATTTTTTTTATCTGTGCTGTAACTGGGTTCATTGATTTGTTTACAATTTAGCATCAATTCATTTCAGAAAAGTCCGGCAGAGCGTCGAGCGCTTGTAATAAATTAAAACCGACCAATAAATGAATGAATTAAAACAATAAAAGATGAATTTTTATATAAAGATTCCAGTTTTTATGACCATTTTGACAAAAAAATCTTGTCATTAATAAACCCAAAGGCATCTCTTTCCGGAAGGATTTTCAGATGAGACTTACGATCGTTCTTTTTCGATCAGTCTTGCTGGACTAGTCTTTTTCTTGTCGCAAATCAGTCAGGTATTATGACTGCGAAAGTGTGCTGAGTATTATCATGAACGACAGCATGTTGTTGTTGTTGAGGCGTGGAAGGAGATGGAAGGGGAAGAGACGGGGTGGGAGAGAGAAAGGAGAGCGGAGGACATTAGGAAGATCTACCTCAATGAGAGGTACTTCTTCAGTGAGAACAGTCCTGCTAGTCGTCAGGGTCAGCTCAAGGTAGGCTCATTGATTGATTGATTGATTGATTGATTGATTGATTGATTGATTGATTAATTGATTGATTGATTAATTGATTGATCGATCGATCAAATGAAATGATTTATCCAATAAAGTGATTGATTTGAAATCCCGATTAATTAATTGGTTAATTGATTGATTGACTGACTATACCCACCATCTGACTGACGTATTGAATGATAGACTATTAGACTGTTTTAATTAAATGGTTTACTTTTTTGATTGATTTACTGATTGATTGATTAAATAAATTTATTGATTATATAAAATGATTTACCTGATATTCCGGTTAATTAATTGGTTAATTGATTCATTGGCAGACTACTAACTATCTGCTTGATTGAGTGATTGATAAACTATTCGACTAAACGATTTCAAATGTTTATTTTGGACTGTTTGATTGATAAATTGATTTGTTGTTTGGTAGGTTCATTGGTTGATTGATTCTGAGTGATTGTTTGATTGATTGATTGACTGACTGATTGACTGGTGGATCGATTGATGTACTGATTGATTGATTGACTGATTGATTAATTGATTGATTGACTGACTGATTGATTTATTGATTGATCGACTGATTGATTAATTGATTTACTGATTAATTGATTGACGAGGTGTTGGCTGCAGGAGGGAGCCTGGGTAGGATTGAAGACCTTAGACCCACAGAGCTCTATCTGCAGAGATTGATTGATTGATTGATTGACTGATTGATTGATCGATTGATTGATTGATTGACGAGGTGTTGGCGGCAGGAGGGAGCCTGGGTAGGGTGGAGGACCTCAGACCCACAGAGCTCTGTCTACTAGAAACCCAGCGCTACGTGCAGCAGAGGTTAGAGTTCAAGTGGTTGCCTCTCTTCCTCATGAGTGAGGGGTTCCAGCAGCGCCAGCAGCTGAGACAGGATGAGCTGCAGCTAGCTAGGCCTATCAGCTGCGCAGGCTCAGTGCTCGATGATGTCATGGGTCAGAGGTCAAGGGGTCACGATGGCAGTTTCAGATCTTCTGTAATCTATTTGAAATATTGATTATGTTTATTGCTTCTTTGAATTTTTCCCCGTGTTGTGTCCGGGCTGTTTGAAGAATTGACCAACCGATGATTGCACGTGTCGTAGAAGACGACTAAAGCACTAAGATCCACACAAACGTCAGAAAGGGCATTTGTCAGAAAGGATGATGATTGCTTTTTTGAATTTTATTTTTTTGTAATAGTGTGAGTAATAATAGGCATTATGATTCTAGTTATGTAATTATGATTATAATGTTTTTGCATTTGTATTTAAATTTCTAATTTTTTAAATTCTATTTGTAATTACGTAATTATGTCGGATTTATCCAGAACTTTTTCAGTTTAATTGCATTTCGGGAGAGAGTCCATGCATTGATTTATATATTTCTTTGTAACTGATACTGTAGCAATTCTAAATCTAGTCAGATTTGCTCTGTTCCCTTGTGCAGCAAGACAAGGGATTGTACATATTTTATTTATTTAAATGTTTTAGTTATTATTTTATTTGTTTTAGTTTAGTTTGTGGATTTGAATAACAAAATGTCGTACCTAGAACTTGTAAACTAGTCTCGAAGGCCGGTCACCGGCCATGACGCTGCTATGGAAAAAGTAGTTTCACATTTTTCATGTTTTACTGCACTGCATCCTACTGTTATACTCTAATTTGTATTTTGTTGTATTGCATTTATATTTTATTGTAGTGTATTTATATTTTGTTATATTGTACTTGTATTTTGTTGGATTGTATTTGTATATTGTTGTATTGTATTTGTATTTTGTTGCATTATATTTGTATATTGTTGTATTGTATTTGCATTTTGTTGTATTTTATTTGTATTTTGTTGTATTGTATTTGTATTTTGTTGTATTATATTTGTATTTTATTGCATTGTATTTGTATTTTGCTGTATTGTATATTGTATTGTATTTGTATTTTGTTATATTGTATTGTATTTTGTTGTATTTTGTTGTATTTTGTTGTATTTGTATTTTGTTGTATTGTGTTTAGGGCAAGAAGTACGTGCCCTCCCAGGAGAAGATCCTGGCCCTGAGGAAAGCCCTGATGAGCCCTGTTACCTCGGCCCTACTCAGCAGGTTCATCGCCCTCAGGGCTGGGCACCTCGAGAACAACATCTACTTCTGGCAAGAGGTGCAGAAATATAAGGTACGGGTCATCTTACTGTGTGGATCTGTCTTTATCTGTCTGGATCTGTCTTTATCTGTGTGGATCTGTGTGCATCTGTATGGATCTCTCTTTAATTGTCTGGCTGTCTTTAGCTATGTGTATCTGTGTTTATCTTTGTGGATATGTATTTATCTGTGTGCATCTGACTTTATCTGTGTGGATCTCTCTCTATCTGTTTGGATATGTGATTTTGTGTCTGGCTGTGTCTTCATCTGTGTGGATCTGTGTTTATCTGTGTGGATCTGTGTTTATCTGTGTGGATCTGTGTTTATCTGTGTGCATCTGTGATTATCTGTGTGGATCTGTGTTTATCTGTGTGGATCTGTCTTTAGCTACATGTATGTCCCCTGATATATAGATCTACCTTGATCTATAATAATAACACGCATTATAGTGAAATGATCAACTACATTGATATCTATCACTTTTAATACCAGATGTTAAGTCCGTTAGGCAATTTAGTCCATTTTCCGTGAAACTAGTCCAGTGAATGTCCGGGATTTTACTCTCAGATCAGCGCGGCTGGGATTCGAACCCAGGAGGGTTCAATTCACCTCAGGGTCTTTCATTTAATTCTTCATGACGTTATCTACACATCTACCCATTGCGCTATTGAGACATGCAATAGCGATATATTGTCTATAGGTCTATCTCTGTCGTGGCCGACGGCTGCAATGGATTTTAGGAATTGTTACGTAGGACGTCAATTGCACTCTGATAGGAACTTAGCTCCTTGTTGTCATGAAGGATGATAACACTCTTAGCCATGTTGTGTCAGTTTCCGAGTACCTATTAATTAACTGATTGATTAATTTTTATATACTTGAAGACTTATAGTTCATTTATATTTTGATTTATTGCTTGTTTGGCAGATTCATAGATAGATTGCTGACCTGATTTTTCATAGATCTATAGATTAATCGATTCACGATAAAGTTATTTGTTGAACGATCGATAGAATGACTGATTGATTCGTTGATTGATCGTAACATTATCCACTTGATCGATAGATTGATTGATTTGATTGCAGGACATCAGTCACATGCACTCTGACAAAGCTTTGCTGCAGCAGAAAATCTCAGCCGTTATCAGGAGATTTCTCGAGTCTCATATTCCCCCTGCTGTACAGATCAGCATCGACCACGAAATGGCCGATAAAATAATTTCCAGTCGTAATCAACCCACAGCCTATATCTTCAGAGAGGCTCAGGTTGGGAACTTCTTGCAGTCGTTTGGCCCGTGATAGGGGCTCTAGCTAAACGCTTCTGTAGATTCTGACGTCCTTGACTTTGTCTTATGGCGAGGAACCGGACGTTAAATCCTTATTGATTGATTGATTGATTGACTGATTGATTGATTGATTCTGCAACGATTCTCTGTGTCAGAGTGGAGTCTGATTATTGATTGCTGGACCGGCACCGTTTAGGATCTCATTTCCCTTCAACGTAAACATGTACCTCTACAAATAGATTTGCGCAAGTCGGTTTTGTAGTGAGGCGTATTGTGGGGACATTCCTGGCAGCAATTCACCCCTTTATTAAGAAACTGACGTTAATATTATTGATTCTGGTTTTATTTTTCAACTGACACCTGAAGAATGCAGCTCCTTCTGTAGACTGACTTTCACAACGACCACTGAGAATTTGTCCAACTTTATAGTTAATTGCATCTAACTGACGTGACCTGGTTTTCTTTAATGTGTTTTTAACGTCAAGTTCAGAAGCCCAAATGACTAATCTTCAAGACGTCATGAAGTTTTCAATGACAGATCCTGAGGTGAATTGAACCCTCACGGATTCGAATCCCAGCCGCGCTGATCTGAGAATAAAATCGTGGACATTCACTGGACTGGTTACACGGAAATGTAATAGATTGCCTAACGGATTAAACATGTGGTATTAAAAGTGACAGATATCAACATAGTTGATCATTTCACTACAATGCGTGTTTACTTTACTTTTTGATAGGCCTGTTCAAAACAACAGGTTTTACCTGCACATGTATACATGTAGTACGGGAACTAACCGAACTGTAGTGGACATGTAGCACTATCAGCAATGAACTGGTGTCGTCGAGTTTTAAACCAGTTTAATTGGTTAATTGATTGATTGATTGTGTTGATGGATTGTTATATTTAGGCTAAGGTCTTTCTTGATCTGCTCCCGTGGTGGGACGAGTTCGTGATCTACAGAGAGAAGCAGAATCTTCCAGATGAAGAACTTCTGGCTCAGCTGGAAAGAAGAAAAAGAAAGATGAAGATGAGTGAAATAAAGAAAGCCAGACAACTGGAAGAGGCTGCCCTCAAGGTTTTAATGTTGAAATTATATATATATATATATATATATATATATATATATATATATATATATATATATATATATATATATATATATATATTAAATATAGGCTACATTATATGCGTGTATATACATAAATAATGCAGAAATGGCATTTGGAGCCACAGTTGATGTTTACTAAGAGTTGAAGCTATTCGTTTATTCGTTTATGGCGAGATTCTCTGCATACGAAAACCTAAAACTAACTTCGATGATATAAAATGAATTTTCTCATGAATTGAAAGTGTGTAATAAATATATATTTATTCTGAATTGAAACGACATTTCGCTATATTTGCAGGAAAAAGCCAAACAGAAAGACACAATACTGCAGGCTGCAGAACTATTCTCAGACCACGCCTCTGATGGGCGTGTCTCAACTGACAGTAGGCTGGCAGCTCTAGCTATGCTCCGCCCATATTACTGGACCTATTCACAATATCTGCAGGCCCTGAAACGAGAGGCTGAGCTTAATAATCAGCTTCACCAATCAGACGATAGTATACCGTCAGAGGAGGCGTCATTTATGTTGATTGACATGAAGGGATTACCAAATCGAGTTATTTCTAGGCGATCAACAAGGTAATTTCTAAACTAAATGATGACGCATACAATTGTGTCTTATTATTTAATAATATCCTTAATAATCGTAATTTTTAACTACCAGCTACATGGCCTGGGATAGCCGAATTGGTAGAAAACCTGAGCTATTTAGCAATACCTTGTAATATGTATTAAAATTTTAACTGGCGAACGTAAAACAGTTTAGAAATGGAGACTTGTCAGACTTGCATCTCTGCTCAATCAGTTCTTGAATATTACAGGCTCTTGATATACTATTACCAGGACGACTGTGATAAATATCAAATCAATAGTTGGTGTAATATTTAAATAGTCAAAAATATAGCATAATGCTCGTTTAATGATATCCTGGTGCATTTTCTAATGTAATAAAATTACACAAATTTAAAATCGTACTTAAACTTCATTTCTTGTCAGGATTATATCAGGGACGATGACGTCAAGCTGACGTCATGGACGATGACGTCAGGCTGATGTCATGGACTATGACGTCAAGCTGATGTCATGGACGTGCATACCTGGTATAAGTTTGACCACCACCGTTACTTACCTGCAATAGGACGCCTAATCGATTGTGGCACAATTCATTAATTGTAATTTTAAATCAAATGAGTAATTACAAGATTTTTGTTATTTTTAGCCGGTCTCAAAGGACAACATCGATCAGCTCTGAGCGATTTACAGATGAATGGAGTCGTAGAGCTTCGGTGTTGAGCAAGAGTAAGAATCAATCTATCTATCAATCAATCCATCGAGCAATCAGTCCTTCCATCCGTGAAACCATTCATCGATCAATTAATCTATCAATCGAATTTCTTATTGGTCGGTTAAACATCACTAAATATTCTATTTAATAAATCATTTATAGATAGATTGATTTACATAATAAATCTGCATGTCATCAAAAAAGTCACACGCAGAACTCATTTAGTGCGAGACTGATCTCTGGAGAGAACAACAACAACAAGACGATGTGACTGTAACTGTACTGTTTCAAAGTTGAATGTTGTCATTGATGACTGTAGTACTCTAATTGTTGTTATTACTGTTATTATTATTAGAAGGGTTTTGATAAGCTATAATAATGTTTTACGCATTAGGCCTAATATATTAGTTGAATTTCTTTTCTTTTTTCTTTACAGAGAGTGCTGAACCTCCGCCAAATTACAGACTAAGAAAATCAGGACATCGGGATTTAAAGATAAACGCTTAGAGTGATCGTGACAGCTTTGATTGACAGCTTGATTGACATTGATTGACAGCTCTGAGTCATCACGACTCGGGTTCTACGAAATAATCAATAAAAACTACCAAAAACAGAATTGTACACATCTTCTTTTATATCTAACATGCGTTTTATTAAGTGTATAATTCCTCCCCAAGGTGCATTGCCTAACGGCAGGTCCATAGCATAGAACTCTTCTATCAATTCTATCATCAGCCTTCCTTTTCATCGCTATATTATCTGAATGGCTTATAAATAGGCTAATATGAATGTGTGTGCACTATATATAAACAAAAAATATAGAAAGAATAGTTCAACTCTTGAATTTCCTGTCAGAATTAAGTGTCGAGGCTGCTGTTTGGTTTAATGTCTTTTCGTCTTAGATTAAGCTTCTTCGTGTTATATATCATCATCATCATCATCATAATCATCTTCCTTAATTCTCAGTCTAACCAGGGTCGGGATACGAATAGACTGTCTCCAGTCCTCTTTGTCCTACACCAAATCACCAGTCAATATCTTATTTTTCATGCCCTTCTTAATTTCTTCATAATCGCCGTGTTGTGCTCGGGTGTGGTTGGACCACTGCAGAATTGGGTAATCGCAAACAATCTGCCGCGTGTACGTAAGAGGCGACTAAGGCAGGAGCTGAGGATGGCAAGAGGTGACCCACCTCACCATTAAATATATTTCCCCAGGATTAAATGGTAATTAATCCATCTAACTAGGGAAGGCAATGGGGAACCCCCTCAGAAACCATACTTTTCACAGGCTATAGGCTACATAAGATATGGATAAGGCATAGACTTTGTGAAGGGATTAACTTGTTGATCTAAGGAGTGCTCTTATGGAGCGAGAAAACACACTTTGAGTATGAATATGTACCTTGAACCTGCCACTTTGCAGTTAACTGCAGAGAGAGGCTAATAAATAGTATTAATATGACTATATTTAATAATGCAAAAAAGTTCTATAATTCTAAATCAATCAAACTTAGAATTAGTGAAATAATAGTAACGAGAACAGTTCAGAAAATGCCGTGGGAAATATTAAAGCAATTAACACAGTTAATTTACAGTTCAGACATCAAAACTAGGCTAATTATTAAGCTAGTGCTAAGAAAGTAGTTTTGAAATTGAAGTACCGGGGGTGTCATGAGCATAGTCATTACATAATCAGACAGGACACTGATTTCGATCTGTCTAAGGCTTTGAACGTGGTTTCTGCTCTATTTTGGGTGTTGCCATATCCAGCTGCTGTATTATTAGCAAGTTCCTTAGACTGCCCATACTGAAATTGCATGCGATTATTTTCTTCCACATTTCTGAGGGAGCTTTCGTCATGGTGGCGTAAAGTTAGACTATCATTCCCAGCATAGCTCTTCATTCCTTCATTCCATCCTATCTTGTTGCGATTTCTTTTCCATTCATCACTCCGTCCTTTCCCAATACTCTCGTCCATGCCACTGTTATTACAATTGTTTGTATCCACACCGTGGAGGATGTCCCAGTCCGTGCGATCATTGAGGTAGCAGACCGAGGAAAGGGGTTTGGAGTATTCTGGGGCACTCTGATCCGGGACTACACGGTCCCAAGTCCGGGAGGCCGAGCTGCTACTGGCCCACACGGGGTAGTGACGGGTGGGAATGTGGAGCAGGACCTGTGATGAGTCCTCCACTGAGGGGTCCGTGAAAATATAGGACACGAAGGACCCGTCATCGCAACCAATCAAAAGAGTTCTTTCATCATGCGCCACCTGGGGAATACAAGGATAAAACATATGATAATATCCATCTGGTGAACAGTTTTGAAAGTCAAAAAGTTTTCAAATCAATAAATCACTAAGAATTTATCGTCCAGTTCTTCGCTATAAGGCAATGTCAGGGACGTCAATTTAACGTCCAAATAGGTTAACACTAGTAAACTTCTATAAGCGAGAGAGAGAGTTTAAGTTTATTTCAGAATCACACGCCACTACAATATTACATACAAGTTATAAAAGGTCCAAAGTAATATACAGCATGAATTCATATCAGAATAAATATTTCAGTCAAAAACATAACCAGCACATAATTAATAATTTGTCTATTCTATCAGTAGTAGTAGTTCTATGTAGTTGATCAGAAATAGAGGCTACAAAAACAGCGACTAGCGCCATCTAGTTGTTACTTCAAAAGTACAAATGAAAACTTACAAATTAAATTTTAAAACTAGTGCAAGTCAACAGAAAAATAACATAAAAACATAAACTTGTGGGATAAAGCAAAAGAAAAGAAATTAACTATTTCATATTCTCAATGTGTTCCTTAATTTTCCTTAAATAAATATTGGTGGAACAGATTGCCTGTATGTTTTGAGGGAGCATATTCCACAAATGGGAACATATGTAACTGGTAGTTCTTTTTCCATAGTTAGTATTTGTATAAGGTTTGTATTATTGCAACGGTTTCCTCATATTATAATGGTAAGAGAGAATTGGCGAAACTAATCTTGTCTGTGAACATTTTTGGTACTTTTTCCGGGCTATGAATACATAGATGAGCAAGTTTCAATAGCTTAAAATTACACAGTTGGCGTAGAGGAAGTGAATTTACTATTCATATAATTCAGCAGTTTTAGTTGTTAATTTTTTCTTAAATAGAATTCTTAGTATAAGTATATAATTATTCATGGTTATCAACTTAACTCAAGTGAGTGGAGTAGGTATTTCCATAGATTTCAATGCAATACTGAATCTGACTATGAATAAAAGAGTAGTATATTTTTTTGAGGCAGTGTTCTGGTAAGAAATCACGAACATTATATAAAATACTGATAAGTCCTTTTAGTCTACTACATACCATATCAACGTGGAGTTTCCAAGTAAGGTTTTCATCGAGTACTACACCTAAATATTTAACTTTAGATGTTCTAGAGATCAGGACATTATCTAAAAAGACTTCAAGCTTTTGCGGCATACTATACGTTTGATTTGCTTTATGAATATTTATATGGCATGTTTTATCTAAATTTATGCAAACTTTGTTAGTATCGCACCATACTTTAAGTGTTTAAGACATATAAGTGGATAGTTAGTATAAGCGACAGAGAGATGAGTGAAATGGTGAAACTAGTAATTTTGTCTTGACAATAATTTGGTCACGTATAAGCTACTCAAAATTAAAACCATAAGTACATCGATGGCAGAAACCGAATCTACAAGATTTTGAGTAATGTTATTTTAGTGCTCATTTTTCCTATATGTATGAGCATTAATTTACAACAGATACTTACTCGCACGTATTAACTTTTCGCCAATGAAGTTATCCGAGGCATGGTAGGCAGACTCAAGATCGTTAAGTTTAAGAGAAGCCCTTCGGATTTAAGAACTTGACGTTAAACTAACAGAGTGTTTAACAATTACTTAGTCTGCAATTTGCACAAAACTACTAGTCTACTACCGATGGACAATGCTACAATACTACAATGGCGGACTGTCGTGGCGGAAATCCACTTGTTTAGACTGCTGTCTGAAACAAGGATCAATAAAGGGGTTTTCTGGGATTGAGAGACGAAACCGAGTTTTATGTTTTGAGCCAAGTGGAGTCAATTAACCTTGAAGCCTACTGCAGGGTCCAAATAGGACGTAGCGCAGTCTCAGTAGTAGTAGTACTACCGATGGAAATACGTTCTAGCCTGTTTGTCTGACCTTTAATCTTAATACCATCGCTTAAAGGGAGTCTTTTAAATATATCTATTCAATTCACTGGCTGCACTTTCAATGTATTAATCAAATTCATCATATAGTTTATCTTGCATGAAATATGTATCTATAAACCTGTAAGGCAGAGAATATAAGACACAAAAGATTCCTGGGGCACACATACCTTGATGAGAGACACGCAGGCGTGCACACACACTCTACCCAGTCTCACTCCGTCCACCACCCTCCACACACTAATATCCTCCCCCTCCCCGTACACCACCGCATGTCCCCCCAGCAGCAGGGCCCGGGGCGGCGCCGGCCTAACGTCCACCTCCTCCTGGCAGCAGTCGCCCCCTGGCCTGCGTCCACTGGGGGGATGGACCCCTGAACCCTGCCCGGCTGGGCTGGGACGCCTCGAGGCCGGGGCCACATCGGTGAGAGCAGACTTGGCGGTGGAGGAGGTGGCGCCACCTCCCAGCACGTTACCCGAAAACCTGCCAGCAGAGAGCTCGTAGATGTTTGATAGGTCGTCGATACACAGGCTCAAGTTATTCGTGAATAGGAGATGATTTAAAGGTGTTCTAGGAGGAATTAAATCATCTATTACCTGCGAATAGGAATTCAGATTATATAAAAGAATTTTCTGTAAAAGTAGGTCTATTACCCACAACTCCAATAACTTTAGAGAAGATACTTACATCTACAAACAACAAAACAAAATTAACGACACTAGAAAGAAAATATGTAATGCCATTCATAGGTATAGTAGCTGGCAATATTTGGATTAAGTTACTTCTCAACCCATGCTTTGTAATTGTGAAGTACAAGCCAGATTTGCTATCTCATGCTAAGTTGCAGCCGGGGGTTGACAGTTATTTCACAGTACAATACATAACTCTAATATGCAATTATTTTTGTAGGGCCAGACTATAATAATATAAACTTAATTAATTGAATTGAAATAATAACTAAAATAATTATTAATAATTCACCGGACCCTAGTTAAACTGGGAGTAAAGGGAAAATGATGACGATGATGAAATAATAACTAAAATCCGAAAGTCTATATATTACTTTTATTGTAAAGTGTAAACGACATAATACGATGCACGAGGCTTGTGTTTAGTATGCTGATATACAATCTGTTGAGTATGCTGATACACTCTCTGTTCTGTGCACTGATATAGCTCCTACCTGACAGGGTACTCCACTGCAGACGTCCCAGATGAGAAAACCAAAGTTATGATCATAAAGATGACCTTGACCTGTCACAGAACAAGTCTTCTCATCTACTACCGAGTGTCCACCAGCTGATCTCACCACAGTGTTCCAGCATCCTGGTTCATTAGTGTACAGCACCACCACTGTGAACTCATTCCTCTCATAGGCTCTTACTGATAGAATGCGCTTGAGTGAAGGCAGGCAGTTCTGTAGATAATCCACCGAATACCACTTTACGTTAGGCGCTGCCTCAGAGCACGATTCAATTGAAGGATGCAGGTCCAGGGCACATATTGCCGGCTGAGCATGGCAATGAGAACAAGATGAGCATCTGCTAGGCAGGTTCTGATTGATAGCAAGAACGACCATATAGCGAGAGGCAGCCGTTAACAAGGGTGGCTCCAGAACACTGGTCATAGCTCCACTAAGACCTTTCATCTGGGTGACTGTAGCGCCATCTGGGGAATCGAAAGAAACTTTAAACTTTAGTAAATCATATGTACATCCATTGGCGGGACTTTTCTGGCAAATAGCCAAGAAATATTCATCATAGGATTCACCAGAGGTCGCAGATTTAACTTGTAAGAATGATTTTGATTGGCTAATTTGTTGTAACGATCCCTTTGATTGGTAGAAAGAGACGCCGAAGGCTGGAGTGTTGCCAAATTCGAGAATGACTTTCCGATTTTGAACGTCCCAGATTTTATTGAACATTTCTGATCTGGAATTGAGTAGAGCAACAAAGATGAGGCGACCAGAGGGCGAGGGGGTGAAGGAGAGAATCGAACCCTCGTGGGTGAAGAGGTCTTCGAGGCGACCACTCTGCATGTCGATCACACCCAACTCATCGCTGTCTGTTTACAATAACAACAACAACAACAATAGTTACGGTATTACGGAGTACATTTCATCATGTGATTAAATGACAATGAGACAGTGGCGATGTCGGTAAGATATTCCACCGCGGATCAGTATGTGAGGGGTTCATATACTGGGCTCGCCCGTCACTGACATTGCTTTTGTTTGAGGAAACTGACGTTAACATTAGCTTCTTTTTAGGAATAACTGAAGTGAAGTGATTTAATTCTTAACATTTCATAGGATTTAATAGTCTGTCATGATTTCGACAAAACAACAGGAATTTCATTTGACTGCTCTTTGACATAACGTTTCAGATATTAGTAGTAGTTATATTAGTAAGTCTTAAGTATTACTTATTATAAGATTTAAATATTATACTAATATAACCAACTTAACTATTAAACCAGGATTAAATGGTAATTAATCCACCTAACTGAGGAAGGCAACAGGAAACAACCTCAGATGCCATATTTTTCCCAAGCTATAGGCTACATAAGGTATGAATAAGGCATAAACTTTGTGACAAGATTAACTTGTTGATCTAAGGAGTGCTCTTATGGAGCGATAAAGCAGACTTTGAGTATGAATATATACCTTGAGCCTGCCACTTGGCAGTGCACTGAAGAGAACTATAAAACAAATATACAAATTTAACTCCAAAACCGAACAACACTATGACAACCCACCCTGACAGGAAACAAAAACTTTCCTATCATCTGCCGACAGTTTCAATGACGTCACGCGTGACGTCATACGATCCAGACCATTGACGACGTCCACGATGTTCTCCAGCGCCCACACGGTGACGTCACGTGACTCGTGACACGTCACGGCTATGTGACAGGTGGAGGACATGGCAGAGGTGAGATGGAGGCTGGAGATGTGTCCTATGGGCGCCTCCAGCCTGGCCACCAGCTGTGGCCCCTGCTTGCCTTCCCCGTCAAACTGCATCAATCAATTAGTATTTAATAATAATAATAATAGGGACTAATAATAATAATAATAATAATAATAATCGCACTCCAGCGTTATAATGCTGTATGCATTTGTGGCACATTGGCGAATGCGGCCTCCCAGAGCGTAGAGGAACTATTTTAAATATTTTTCATCTTTCTTTTAATTAAATAAAGTCTTTTTTATCTTATATTTTAGCCCAGGGCCTTATACAACCCAGGGCAATAAAAAATATAATAATAATAATAAAGGTTTAACGTTTAAAACGTGGTTTAAAAATAGTATAACAAATCATTAAATCGTTACATTTATCATTTATATAAGCCTGCAACCAGCTGTGGACCCTGCATTCCCCATCAAACTGTGGTACACCACCAATCAATCAGCATAATGATAATATCTCTCTCTTAGTGCACTGCCTACTGGCAGGTCCATGGTACATAACGCCTCCACTCTTCTCTGTCTTCCGCTTTCCTCTTAATGTCCACATATGAGTGGGTCTTTAAATCATCTAACATACCTAATCTCGGCCTACCTCTGCCTCCTTTTCCTTCCATTCTACCTTCTATGACCTCTTTTAATAGACCTTCCCCCCTTAGAATGAGTCCTACCCATCTCTTCTTCTAATTACAATATTACAAACCATGAAATCGTGATACTTCTCATTTGAATATATTATGATCAATAGTCAATTTTAAACTTTAACATAGGGATAATAAAGGGTCACTCACGCTCCAGACTAGAACGCTGCGAAATATGGCGGCCACTATGAAGCAATCATCAGGAGTGAACAAGGCCTCAGTGAACTGAATGTCCTCTGTGTACCTGGGTACAATCAGTAAGACAGCTCAGATAGAGAGATATAAACACATACATAGAATAACTTAATTATATATCAAGATATATATACAGCAATATATATAACATATGTCTCAATATCTGACATCTCTAAATGATTCCTCAGTTAGTTGGATTAATTGTCATTTAATCCATATAATATGAATTATATATATATATATATATATATATATATATATATTATATATATATATGTATATATATATATATATATATATATATATATATATATATATATATATAATCCATATCATTCATATGGATTAACGGACAATTAATCCAACTAACTAAGGAATCATTTAGAGATGTCAGATAGAGAGACATAAAATCATACATAACTAACGAACATAGCCAGATAAATATGTTATAAGAATCTGTCGATTGATTGGTAAATAATTTAAAAAATCAAATAAATCACTCACTGACAGGACCCGGGTAGACGAAACCTAACTGGGACATCTGAAGGTCGTGGTATGTAGAACATTGACCTCTGCTGACCAATGTCAAGGCCGATGAGCCCTGACCTTGACCTGACGAGACAGAGAGACTGAGAGTGGGAGAGGTGTAGGTCGAGGATCACGTCCTGTTGGTTCCTATGCACTGAGCTGAGGTCAAGGGCGTTGTGACACGTGACACAGCCGTCACACAGCTGAACCGTGTGCAGGTGTGAGCTCTACAGTGTCGTCACCAATCAATCAATAAAACAATCAGTAAAACAGTCAATAAATAAAGCAATCAATCAATCAATACAATAGTCAATAAAACAGTCAATAAATCAAGCAAATCAATTAATCAATACAATAGTCAATAAAACAGTAAATAAATAAATAAATAAATTGATCGATCGATCAATCAATCAGTCAATCAATAAAACAGTTAATTAATCAATCAATCAATAAATCAATCAATCAATCAATAAATGGATTGATCATTCAATCAGTAAAAGAGTCGAGCAATATAGCTAATCAATAATTAATCTAGCGCTAAATCTATCAATCCGTCATTTAATCACCACTCCATTAATCACTGAATTAATTATTGAAAATCAATCATTTATAAATCAATTATCTAGCAAACCACTCAATAAATTAAACAAAGAATTAATCAAATATCCAATGAATAACTTAATAGGCAATCTATTAATTACTTATTTCCTTAAATGACCTTTACAAAAATTATACTATATTAAATATTAAGCATAATTTTAATATTGGTATATATTGGCTGATAATGTCATAGACATTTAAATGTCAAAGATATTTAGAGGGCTAGAGTCTGACAGCTATCGAAACACTGAGAGATAGAAATAGAGAGAGAGAGAGAGAGAGAGAGACAGACAGACAGAGAGATAGTGAGAGACAAAGATAGAGCGAGAGAGTGAGAGAGAGAGAGACAGAGAGATAGTGAGAGACAAAGAGAGACAAAGAGAGAGCGAGAGAGTGAGAGAGAGAGAGTAAGACAGAAGGATAGTGAGAGACAACGAGAGAGCGAGAGAGAGTGAGAAAGAGATAGAGAGAGAGAGAGAGAGAGAGAGAGACAAAGAGACAGATGACCGCACATACGCAGTATTCTGATATGACTGCGGTAGAGGAATCTAGACTGATCAGAATGATATTTGGGGGGCCAGTCAGAGCTATTTCCCCCACACTACCCTTCTCCTCCCCCTCCAGTGGGTAAATCTGTAATCTCTCCCCCACACCCACCACAACATGGCGTCCATCAGGGATCAAAGTGCACGCTGAGGCCTTACCAGCCAGGTGATGTGTCTGACAGAATCAGTCAATCACTCGACCGATCAATCAGTCGATCAATGAATCAGTCAACCAACGACCGATCGATTGATCGATCAATCAGTCAATCAGTCAATCAGTCAATCAATCATTCAATCAATCAATCGACCGATCAATTAGTTAATCAATCAGTCAATCAATCAATCAGTCAATCAATCAGTCAATCAATCAATCAACCGATCGGTAGAACGATCAATCATTCAATCAGTCAATCAACCAATTAGCAATCAACTAGACATTCAATCAGTCAAGTAAAAAGTAGATCAATAAATCTCTCAGAAACAAGTAAGACATGTTATAAACTAATTTGCTCCATGGCGAGTACACGACCGATTATTCTTCCTCCATATCTCATCTAATAACTTGCTAAACGAAAATATGCGCTTTGCAGTGGGTTTCCAAGGTTTTCCTCTTTGCAATATATTAATACCAGAGCTGTGTATATCACAGATTTCTTTCACAAATTTTTCTAGCAAAACACCGAAAAATAAATCATGAAATAGAAAAACAATAAATAGAAAGTAAAGAAACGATCTATAGCGAAATCACTAAATCAATCTACATAAGTGATCAATATGCCTACATTCACCAGAAAATCAATAAGTTGTAGTAATATCAATAACTAAATATTTCTATTGTATAATAGCTAGGTCAAAGAGCTCATGCAATTAAGTGAATCCTTTTAAACTGAATTTTAAGTGTACTATACTAGATAATCTCAAAATACAATTAATTGTTATTGATTAAATGAATAGAAGATAATCATTAAGTGAATAGAAGATAATCATTAAGTGAATAGAAGATAATCATTAAGTGAATAGAAGATAATCATTAAGTGAATAGAAGATAATCATTAAATGAATAGAAGATAATCATTAAGTGAATAGAAGATAATCATTAAGTGAATAGAAGATAATCATTAAATGAATAGAAGATAATCATTAAATGAATAGAAGATAATCATTAAATGAATAGAAGATAATCATTAAATGAATAGAAGATAATCATTAAGTGAATAGAAGATAATCATTAAATGAATAGAAGATAATCATTAAATGAATAGAAGATAATCATTAAGTGAATAGAAGATAATCATTAAATGAATAGAAGATAATCATTAAATGAATAGAAGATAATCATTAAATGAATAGAAGATAATCATTAAATGAATAGAAGATAATCATTAAATGAATAGAAGATAATCATTAAATGAATAGAAGATAATCATTAAATGAATAGAAGATAATCATTAAATGAATAGAAGATAGAAGATAATCATTAAATGAATAGAAGATAATCATTAAATGAATAGAAGATAATCATTAAATGAATAGAAGATAATCATTAAATGAATAGAAGATAATCATTAAGTGATTAGAAGATAATCATTAAATGAATAGAAGATAATCATTAAATGAATAGAAGATAATCATTAAATGAATAGAAGATAATCATTAAATGAATAGAAGATAATCATTAAATGAATAGAAGATAATCATTAAATGAATAGAAGAATAATCATTAAATGAATAGAAGATAATCATTAAGTGAATAGAAGATACATCATAAGAAGTCATAGAAGGTAGAATGGAAAGAAAAAGAGGCAGAGGCAGGCCGAGATTAGGTATGTTAGATGATTTTAAGACCCACTCATATGTGGAAATGAAGAGGAAGGCGGAAGACAGAGAAGAGTGGAGGCGTTATATACCATGGACCTGCCAGTAGGCAGTGCACTAAGAGAGAGAGAGAGAGAGATTAAATGAATTTTATTATCAGATATACAAGTAATTCTACATTACAGAGGATTGATGCGTGCATTTAATTGATACACAAATACTGAAGAGCTGGAAGTCCTAATTAATGTAGAAATAGTAAAATCATTCTGAGAAAACTAGCAAATCGATAGTATGCCCATTAATGACGTCCCTGACATTGCCTTATGGCGAGGAACCGGACGTTAAATTTTTATTCCTATTGATTAATGTGCAATACTACAAATAATATGACGGAATTGCATTGGATCTTCCTGAGCACTGACTGACTGACTAATTGCATCTGACTGAGCACTGGAAAATTACCTGAGTGACACTTGTAGAAATGACAGAAGCTATGCAGAGATAGGAAGAGTTAACTGTGGAGAGAATGAAGCAGAGATGTTCGTCGTCCATGACAATATCGTGAACTCTGTGTTTCTCTCGAGCCTGCACGTCAACGTTGTCGAGTGGTGTTACATATCCGAGAAACCCCCCATCTCTCACTCTGTGTATCTGACAAGTAGTGAACACGTGCGTTTGTTATTTATCTCTTTATTTTATTTATTTGTTTTTTTATTCATTTTCTTTTTCAAATTTTATTTTAGATTATTTTGCTTTCTATTCCATTTGACTATTTCCGCGTGCTTGTTTTGATTTCGTACGGTATAATTATGCTGTGTTTTGATCTAATAAACTTTTTTTTTCTCTCTCTCTCTCGTTCTCTCTCCTCCTGATGCTGAAATGGCCTATCTTCTCTCTTTAATGTTCTGCCAAAGGCAGGTCTAGACTCACATTCTTTCTCTTAGTATTCTTTCAAGCGCAAACAGAGCACTTCGTCGATCAGCATGTTATTCTTTTCGCAAAAGGATTAAATTTTAAACTTAATTTAATTAAACTTTCACCTGAACCACACTACAATGTAGCCTACCGCTTGGTAAAATATTGCTCCTGAGAGGGTTGCCCTCCGTCTTCCTCAAATCTCGCTTATTCGTTTCTTACAACTCGTATGGTTTACAAAATTCTTAAGTAGTAATTTATTGGAATGACGATTTTAAAATACCCCTTGTTGTGTACGACATGTTTGAAGAATTGACCAACCGGTGACTGCACGAGTCGTAGAAGGCGACTAAAGCACTAAGATCCATAACAACGTCAGAAATGGCATTCGGTTGGTGAGCGCCTAGGCTCCAGAAATTGTTACAAAAATGTAAACAAATGGAAACGTCTCAAATAGGGGATTGGCTGGTGGTGTGGTGTAAGACAGAGAGACTTTGAGACAGACAATTTGAATCCCGACCCTGCCAAAACTGGGATTCAATGGAAGATGATGATGAATGAAGACTTCAAAATAAACAAAAACCTTGAGCGTTTTGTCTCTCTCGTAGTCAGATATAGCGGCATATCTGCGAGAGGGGGAGATGATCATTTTTCCTCTGGACATGGTAACACTGCGGTCAAGCTGACCGGTCAATAGGTCAACGTATTGAACGAGAGGTGAGTCAGGGTGCTTGACCAGCAGCTGATCATTGTCAGGTCCTAGGCTGAAACTTTCTACCTGATCATCAATCAATCAATCAAATAAATAAATCAATCAATCAATATCTTTCAAACAGGTTGAAATAACTTCTTACTCCAATCACACATTAAATTCAATTAAAAATTATTGAATTAATATTTAATCTATTTTTATTTATGCTTTATTTTTATCTCTTCAAGGGAAGATGATGATATTTAATATCATCATCTTCATCATCTCTGTCGGCAGGCTATGTGGTGCCTATGTATACATACACACTCTAATACTAACAGGCACTTCACTGCAGGCTATGTGGTGCCTATGTATACATACACACTCTAATACTAACAGGCACTTCACTGCAGGCTATGTGGCGCCTATGTATACATACACACTCTAATACTAACAGGCACTTCACTGCAGGCTATGTGGTGCCTATGTATACATACACACTCTAATACTAACAGGCACTTCACTGCAGGCTATGTGGTGCCTATGTATACATACACACTCTAATACTAACAAGCACTTCACTGCAGGCTATGTGGTGCCTATGTATACATACACACTCTAATACTAACAGGCACTTCACTGCAGGCTATGTGGTGCCTATGTATACATACACACTCTAATACTAACAGGCACTTTACTGCAGGCTATGTGGCACCTATGTGTACATACACACTCTAATACTATCAGGCACTTCACTGCAGGCTATGTGGCGCCTATGTATACATACACACTCTAATACTAACAGGCACTTCACTGCAGGCTATATGATGCCTATGTATAGATACTCTAATACTAACAGGCACTTCACTGCAGGCTATATGGTGCCTAAGCGGCCCAGCAGGGACCTGCCTATAGGGGAACCCGGGCACTAGCCCACACCTCAGGGCGCAGGCCTGGTCTGCCTCGACGACGAGCTGTCTGAGGCGGGGGAGCCGAGCCGTGTCGTAGTAGGGCAGCAACCTGGTCGAAAGCTCGACGGGCAGGCAGGAGGGGTCGGCCCTGATGAGCTGGTCGGCGTCGAGCAGGGCTCGGTAGACGAGGTGCACCTCGGCACTAGGGCTGTGCCGATAGTCGTCGAGTAGAGTGTAGAGAGAGGTGGTGAGGATCCTGTGCTCTATCCAAGTGTAGCTGAGCAACAACGACAACAGTACTAGATAACCAAACAAGAAGACATCAGAAGGATAGAACTACTAGAGAACCACACAAGAAGACTTCAGTAGAGCAGAGGTACTAGAGAACCAAACAAGAAGACATCAGAAGGATAAAGCTACTGTATCTGGGATAGAGTCATTGCGGGTGAGCACTCAGACCTACCTCAGCAGCGTTGCCACTTCCATCTCTTGAAACCTCCCGGCCAGATAAAGATGTCTGGTCAGCTGATCGAGTTTCCTCAGGTTATACAAGGGATTAGCGCAGCAACCCTCGGCCTCGTTATACCTCAGTGGCTGCCAGTGCTGGAGTGGTAACAGTGTCGCAGTGTTACCATCACACCATCCACAACCATCCTGAGGGGTAACGCTGTCAGATTTACTGCTGACTTTATTGTTGTCGTTGTTAATAGAAGTGCAACTGTCGGATCTATGGCTGTTGTTGTTGTTGCTTAAGTCTTTGCTGCTTTCAATGCCATTGACTTCGCTGAATTTTTTGGTCACTATACGGTTGCCATGTTGATCTGATATTCCATTATCTCTGTCATTTTTTAGCTGTCCACTATTATTTCTGCTACTGTTTTTGTTGTTGCTGCAGCGTGTGAATATTGCACCATTGGAGTTATTAACAACACCTGTAGTTTTCTCCTCGTTGCAGTTCTCACAGCCACTGTTGCCCAACCAGTAGTCAGCCAGTAGACTATGCAGCTTACTCTCGCACCCACTGACGGGTTCTATGTACCTACACCTCACCCCCTCTACGAATATCTGATGAGTCCAGTATCTCACCACTGCCCCCTCACACTCTAACCTAGTTAAAAACTCTCCCAGTATGCACCTCAATCTAATCCACCCCATTGGTTCCACTTTCGTCACGTGATCGGCAAGAACTGATGACGTCATGGGATCACAACATTCTGCCGCTGCCATCACATTTAGAAGATCCTCCATTTCTGTGTCAGAGAGACCAGGAGGAGCTAGGGCAAGGAGGGCTAAAGCCCGGGCTACCACAGTGGCCCCACAGCACTGCTCCAGGTGCTCGAGGTAAGCTTGGACGGCAGCAGAGAGATCCTGGGGCAGGCAGTCGGCTTGGTCTGGTTCGACCTCTGAGGTCCACTGAGAGACCAGGAGAGAGATGAGCTTTACGTAGAGAGGCACTGCAGGCTTACATTCGTCCTGAAAACATCGCTCTGATATCTGCATCAATCAATCAATTAGTTCATTAGGTGTGTGTGCATATTTGAGTGTATTTAAAAAATAAAACATAGTTCTCTCTATAACTCTCTCTCTCTCTCTCATTCATTCATTAATCAATCAGTCAATCAAATAATTATATTCTATTCGATGTAATCTAAACACGGGAATAGACAGCCTGCATTCTACGTCATCATCACCATCCCTTGAATCCCAGTTTAGCTAAGGTTGGGATACGAAATGATTCCATTCGTTTTAGACGATATTGTAGCAATATCTGAAGCAAAAGCGCTCACCAACAGAATACACTTCCTGACGTTGGTTTAAAACTTAGTGCTTGGACGTCTTTTACGACAACTGCAGTCTACAGTTGGTCTACTCTTCACCAACCCGGACACAACACGGGTAACACCCAGCTTACACTCATTCAGAAAAATGCAATTGTAACTATTTTAATTAATAAAGAAAATATAAATAAATCAGTAACTTAACCAGCTCCATATCTGAACAGTTAATCATTAAAATACAAGGTAGTTACAAAATACCATTCATTAGAGATATTAATTAATTAATTAATATCTAATTAATTAATTAATTAATTGATTAATATCTAATTAATTAATTAAATTAATTAATTGATTAATATCTAATTAATTAATTAAATTAATTAATTGATTAGTTAATTAATTAATTAAATTAATTAATTGATTAGTTAATTAATATCTAATTAATTAATCAATTAATCAATTAATTAATCAGAGATTATATAATGATTATTTTTGATGTAACTCCAATAAATACCTTTTTTAGCTGTTCTTTGGTTAGACATCTTCCCCTCTCGCTCAGATACCACTCCAACAGTTGCTCAGCTGGCTGCTTCTCCATCACTGGCACCTCCAGAAAGTTCTTGCTCGTCTGAATCACTTCTTTCTTTAGTATCTCATAAATGGGCGTGGCTGACCTCACGCTAAACACGACCTTGACATTGACCTTGAGACAACGAGGCAGCCAATGGAAGATGAAGGGTTCATAGAGGTCAGGATCAAGTAGATCAAGGTCATCGAAGAGAAGAACAAGACTTTGGTTGTCTGGGAAGTGGGACAACTGCCGGTGAAAGAGATCCACCAGTCCATCGTAGTTCTGAGATCAAACAATTAATCAGTCAATCAATCAATCAATCAATCAATAGAAGCGATAGATCAGTCAAACCTGAAAATCAATCAAATTGTCACAGTATAAACTAATAATCCACTACAGTATTTTGCAGTTATATTCTTTCAATTTACTTCAAAAACAATTTAAAACAAAACTAATTCAATAAATCAATATATTCAATCAAATGCTGAATCAAATGTCACATCAGTAAACTGTTTCTACAAGGTTATCAACGAGAGCCAGTTTCGGATTCCACTGATCACCAGCTTCTGATGATACCTTCGTGTTGCCAAAAAACTTTTGACAAGCTGACGATTAAATTAAGAAAGACAGTCAATTGATGAATAACCCTGCCAGGTCCTGTGATTAAACTGTCATTCTTTTAAGCATCATCATCGTCTTCCCATGAATCCCAGTTTAACTAGGATCGGGATACGAAAAGACTGTCACAAATCGTCTGTCTCCTACATCATATCATCAGTCATTCACCTATTTGAGAATTTTCCATTCGTTTAAAATTTTGTAGAAATTGCAAACTGTCATTCTTTTAAGCAAGTTAATTAATTGCAAAACACACCAATCTTATTGTATGGCCTAACTGGACATCAATTTCTTTTCATACACTTACACGGAAGGCTAGTCTTCCAGCCTTACAGAGTGTCCTTACAATATTTTAGTTCTCCTCTGCTTCCAAAACTGATAAAGCAGCCCCTTAGTCCCTCACGTCGCCTTGGTTCAGAGAGCCTAACGTAGCTATTCAAAGAAGGTTTAACACCCGGTTCCTCGCTTGAGGATAATGTCAGGAACGTCTCAAGAGGAAAACACAACTACAAGCAGTACAAACCATCTGAACGCACTAGTACATTCGTCGTCAAAATAAATAGATGCATTAGCTTAAACATATTTAGGCTGGAGCAAGTGACGATGTCAACAAGGTATTCGACCGCTGATCAGTATGAGCGGGGTTCAAATCCTGGACTCGCCCATCACTGACATCGCTTTCGAGTGAGGAAACTTACGTTAACGTTACCTTTAAATGCAAAAGCTAAAGCTAAGGTTAACGTCAGTTTCCTTACTTGAAGGCGATGTCAGTGACGGGCGAGCCCAGGATTTGAACCCTGAACATACTGATCCGCGGTCGAGTGTCTTACCGACTTCGCCACTGGCTCCAACCAACTTGTATTTCTTCATAAAAGTTAAGATACTTTAGCAACTTGAGTCTGTAGCTGACAGTACCTGAGGCAAATCTTGCAGGATCTGTTGTATGTTGAGGTTTTGGTGAAGTGTGAACTGTATCTGAGCACACAGGCTGCACAAGAGATGCCTGAGGTCACGTGATAGGCTGGTCCTAGTCACGTGACGCACTATTATAACCACCGGGCCATCCAACCAGCGGTGTATCTACAAACACAAAACACAGGTCATCGAGGAATACATTTAACATCATCATCATCTTCCCTTAAATCCCAGTTTAATAGGGTCTGGATACGAATAGACTTTTTAATCAATTTGCTTAAGTTTTTGTAGCATTTTTAATCAATTTGTTTAAGTTTTTGTAGCAATTTCTGGAACCTAGGCGCTCACCAACCGAATGCCCTTTCTAGCGTTGGCTTACATTTAACAAATACGATTAATCAATCTAAAGATCTATCTACAAGTTCCTGATACTTGCAGTCAAAAATAAATTTAGCAAGTACAATAATTCATCCCAGTGATACGAATACTGTGAAATATAATCCAATGCCATCACCTATATATTCAATTATATTGCATTCAACCAACATACTCCATCATCAAGTACAGGCCAGTGTCTACTTGAGTTTCTCTCAAAGTGTACTACTTAAAATGGCAGGTCCATGGAATATAATCCTCTAATTTTCTCTGGTTTATATATTCTGAACGCCATTTCTTTGAACTCCATTGATACCCTCTGTTATAAAAGACGTATTTTAAGTAGAATTAAGGCCATAAACAAATGCATAGCCTAAGTAGTTTTCTACTCTTAGAATTGTCCAATAGATGCGCTATGAGGAGAAGTGGGAAAGTTAATATAATAAAAACCGTTGACAGAATCTTCTACCTGCAATGCAGCCTTTGACAAGACAGTAGACTTGCCTGACCCGGTCCTGCCTGTCAACACAAGGGGTTTTGTGTCATTGCTCAGCACATATGACTTTATTACGTCCAGTGTATCACTGCGCGTGAGTGGTGAGGCTTTGCTGTCTTCTGTATTCATCCGCGGCAGAGTGACGTCAGCTCTGAGTGCTGTGAGCTGCCAGTGTTGATAGACTTCTTTCAATAGGGGCGTGGTCAGGGTAGGCATAGGATAGCACATAGAACCTTCAATGAGGGCCTGCATCTAAAGTAATCAATCAATCAATAATTCAATCCGCTCTCTTCACTCCGTTTCTCTCTCACTCTCTCACTCTCTCTCTCACGCTCTCTCCCTTAATGCACTGCAGGTCCATCGTATATAACGCCTTCACTCGTCTCTGTCTTCAGCTTTCCTCTTCATGTCCATAAGCGAGTGGATCTTTAAATCATCTGACATTATATACCATTATTTTGGGGGATTCTGCTTATGAAGAGGCAGAAATTTGTAGTGATATGTGATGGGTGGACGTCCCTGACATCATCCTTTTATGAGGAAACGGACGTTAAACAATTTTTTTAAAAATTACTATTATTATTAGTTTATTTTACTCCTGGTGTAAAGAACCCGAGGTTTGATAACAACGATTCGAGATACGTGCTCAATCGCAGCCCGACTACTCGAGGCCATCTAGCTGCTTAAAAATTACTGAAGCAGACTGCATTAAATCAGTGCAACGTTATGGAAAGCCTTTGCCAAAGAAAAGAGATCCCTCGCTTATCGCCGGTTTGCTCTGCAATTAGTCTTTATATGCCATTAATGAAGTCAACTCCTTAAGGATTCATTGGGCCCATGGTTTCAATGGCCACTGGAACAACTTCATATCCTAAGGACAGATCGCGGTACTTATCCAATTTCCTAGAGGCGGCATGAACAGCAGCTCCACCGGCTGTGACTGAAGTCGTATTCAGGCAGGAGTTTTTCATAGTGTCAATGACCGTGACGTCCCATACGGCACATTTACCGTTGCACCCACATTTACCGTTGCACCAAGGCACTAAGATTAAGCCATAAGGGCGCTTGCCATCTATTATTATTATTATTATTATTATTATTATATTATTATTATTATTATTATTAAAGCTAAATTATACCTACGCTGCCAGATTTCAAAATCAATTCATTGCTTGATAAATCATTTCATTGACTTCGCCCAATTTTGTACGTTATCAATACAGAAGTACGGTTGTTGCTTAGTAATAAATTACTTCAGGCGAAGTCTACAAAGTCATTTAGTGTCTCAAGTAATCATAGTAAACACACATTATAGTGAAATGATCAACTATATCGATATCTATCACTAAACCGTTAGGCAATTTAGACCATTTTCCGTATAACCAGTCCAGTGAATGTTTGAGATTTTACTCTCAGATCAGCGCGGCTGGGATTCGAATCCACAAGAGTTCAATTCACCTCGGGATCTGTCATTTAAAACTTCATGACGTTACAACTACGCTATTGAGACACTCAAGTAGGTTACCTTATGCAGCACTGTATGAGAGAGCCTCATGAGATAGTCAGCATGTAGCTGTGAACTGATGCCCTCGTCCTCACGATACAATAGACTCTCTTCTACCACGTTCTCTGGACCCAGCTGTTCATAACACTCCTTCTCTGTGCACAGAGCATTACAATCGCTTTTACCAACTGATATGGTAAAGCTAAAAAAGGGCTAAGGTTAACGTCAGTTTCCTCACTCGAAAGCGATGTCAGTGACGGGCGAGCCCAGGATTTGAACCCCGCACCTACTAATCCGCGGTCGAGTATCTCACCGACTTCGCCTCTGGCTCCAGCCGAGTATGATATATTTTTATTTTTCAGCAAAGACACAAAATGCATAAGCGACATACAACAGCAATTCCTACATCTATCGCAAGAAAAATGGTAGTCAGTGATGCAGAGTATCTTATCTAGCTGACTACCATGGTAATCATGATAACTGGGCTGTAGCACATAGGTTAGTTGTTCGACTGCGGAGCAGCTTGTACTGGATTTATATATATATATATATATATATATATATATATATATACTGTATATATATATATATATATATATATATATATATATATATATATATTTACACATGTATATATATAAATCAGATGTACGTAAACGACCAGAGTTCTCTACTTAAATAGTTTATGCAGAAGCGTTACTCTACCATATTCATCAGTGTTTTAGATACTTTGTTGTCAGAAATATATACTGGATCAATGAGACAAAATTGAGAAATTTGTAAAAAGATATATTGCGAATGAAAATTTGTGAAAATTAAACATTTTTATAATCAAATAATTTCATACTAAGGTTATTGAGACAGATCTGTGCGTAAACGTCGACCTTGAACTTTCCTCTCTCGCAGGTGACCTCTGTGAACTTGGGTGCAGCGGGGTGACCGGCGAAATTCTTGAGGTCAACGATCGTTCGGTTAACGAGAATAGATCTAAAACTGGCAGGGGGCAAGCCTTCTTCAGGGGGTCCAAACTGAAGCCCCCTCCTCAATTCTCGCTCAAAAACTGCAAAGTTCAAAATATACAAATTACTCTTATTTTTCGTAGAAATTATTTGCTTTCCAAATCTATTATAATATGTTGCACTCACACCTGCAAGCTTTTCATAAATAAAAATAATCAGTTGTATCGTCATCTTTAATATATGGCTGTTTAGCGTTTCCCACTTTTAATGCCAAAAGATTCACCGCTAAGCAATTTAGTCCATTATACTAATTGACATTTTATGTTTAATTGTTTCATAAATACTACTCCTAAATAACAATTACGAATTATACAAGAATACAACTTATTAAAATTGTTCGGGTAATAATTTTGTAATTACTGAAAAGGCCTAATTGTTTGTAATTTTAATATAAACAAAGATATTGGTCACCTATTTTTAACTCGACAAGAATTTATTTACTATAATAATTCTAAGAGATATTTAGACATAACTAGACCCATGTACTCTCACCTGAGGTAAGCTTAGAGGAGTTAGGTAAGAGATTGACCGGTTCACCCCTCTTCAAGCAAATCTCCGCTCCCAGTGTGAGAAGTTCACGCAGTCTTTGCTCCACCCACAATCTCTCAGCTGTCTCTGAGCCCACGCCTTCTCCTGAATTCTTTAATTCTAGTCCTTTACCCTGCAAAATATCAATCAATGTAGATAAGAGTGTATTAGGAGACTTTTCTCTATTAGTGCACTGCCTACGGGCAGGTTCATGGTATTTATAACGCCCCCACTCTACTCTATCTGCCGCTTTCCTCTTATGTCTACATCCGTGGATCTTTAAATCATCTAAAATCATCTAACATACCTAATCTCGGCCTGCCTCCACCTCTATCTCTTTTCATTCTGCCTTCTATGACCTATTTTAATAGACCTCCCCCCCCCTCAAAATGTATTCTATCCAACTCTTCTTCCTAATTCTTAATATTTTTATCAACTTAGGCTTCTTACTAAAGACAATAGTCCCGCCCACCTACACGTCTAGAAATAGTATCGGGGCCAAGCATTTAAAATCAACTGCTTCCTCAATGAGAATTCAGTAAACTCGTACATAGGTCTAAGCAGTTTGTTCAACCAGTTTGACGATGTACTGTGAAAACTAAAAGTGAAATTGTACTCAGCGTTAACTAGTTCAATTTTACGAGTTTTTACCAATTACAACGTGTTCAATATCTTTTCAGGGCCGCACTGGGTGCCTCGAAATGCACGTAAGTACAATCGAAACATTACAAATACTACAAATTCTTTGAAATAATTACCAGTTTCTGTAAGGCTGCCAGATTTAGAACATATTCAGGTTCCAAACTGTTCAAATCTAGAGTGTAGTAATCATCCAATCGCTGGGCATCCCGAGTCTCTCGTCCAATGTGATTGGTCAGTGCTGTGCGCAGACTCAAATAATCCTCGCACGCTATTCGCTGAGGAATTGGAAATCCCCCGTACATCTGACCCATCAGAGCCTATAAAAATTACAATTATAATAATTGTTAACGTCCTCAGATATATTATGGGCAGATTATATTTCAGACGACCATACAAATGCTCAACTATTATATAATCCGGTACGTATATCAGAATATATAAGATAGAGCTGAAAATAATCGAGAAATGAGTATAATAAAAGCAACATTGGATTGCAGATCATCAACAGAAACAATGAACTAAACTTTTACAATTGTCTCCTCTGTAAAGAGACTGCATTTAACGAATGATGCACAGCTCTATTCTATTCCGAACAACCATTGCGTTAACAAAGTTGTACAAGGCTACGTGGCAAGATTTAGATAAAGCTAAGGTTAACGTCAGTTTCCCCTCTCGAAAGCGATGTCAGTGACAGGCGAGCACAGGATTAGAACCCGCACATACTGATCATCGGGTCGAAAATCTTACCGACGTCGCCACTAGCTCCAGCCAAAGGAGACGTCAAGATTTAGAGTAGAGATAAAATCATCTCGTCTTGGTCTGTAATTACACATTACCCCCTAAAAATCTCTTGGTTTGGGAGGGTTCGAATCTCTAGCGTGTACTTGAGAAGAAATGGCGGAACTGAAAACAACCTTCAAGATGAGGCAACTGCATTCCATAGCTTATGAATGTCTCAATAGCGCATTGGTAACGTCATGAAGTTTTAAATGACAGATCCTGAGGTGAATTGAACTCTCGTAGGTTCGAATCCCAGCCCCGCTGATCTGAGAGTAAAATCTCGGACATTCACTGGACTGGTTATATGGGAAATGGTCCAAATTGCCTAACGGATTAAACACGTGGTGCTAAAAGTGATGGATATCAACACCATAATGCGTGTTTAATATTTTATTTGTTACTTATTAACTGAAATCCTCATCGTCTGATGACTGGTCTCACACCTGGTAGATTCATTACTATCAGCGGCCTACTAACCACAAATGAAGGGCCGAATGACTCTCTCTGACATTCTCTGATCATCTCGAGCCCGATCAGTTTATCAATAGTGTCCTTCTGAGACATTTGACCCCAAGTTAGATCAACTGCCTGTGTGAAACATTAATAGAATAATGGTTAATTGTGAGAAACGCTATGTAAGTGCATAGCTCATGTATCGAAACCAATATGCCTCCAAGAAAAATGTATTGCATAATTATAACAATATAAGAGTAATAAGTAATAATAGGGCTATAATGAATAATATAGTTTAACCGTAGCTAATTTAACTTTAACATCTTGGCAATGCCTCTATAGTGTTTCCTCAGCAATGGCCTACTGGTATTAACGACCCTGATATCACCCTTCTATGAGGAAAAGGACGTGAAACCTTTATTTAAAATTTTATTGCTACTAAGCCATCAAAATATTGCTAAACGTGAAAATCGTGAAAATCGAATACGTGAAAATCGAAGCCGAGCCGTCTTCTGCAGAACTCACGTAGTCTCGGGTAGACGTTCAAGAACAGGGTTCTCTGCTCTTCCCGCATGTCTGCAATCAATCAATCAGTCAGTCAATCAATCTATCAAACAAGCAATCAACCAATCAAACGATCAGTCAGTCAATCAATCAAACAGTCAGTCAATCAATCAGTCAATCAATCTATCATTCAAACAATCAGTCGACCTACTATGGTATGCCTACTGCTGCATTCTATACTCTACTATGATATACCGCATCGATGCTTTATGTACTCTATCTATGTTATACCGTAACGCTGTATTATATGCTCTACTATTATGTACCGTAACGATGTATTCTATGCTCTACTATGCTAAACCGTACCACTGTATTCTATTCTGTATTATGATATGCCGTACTGCTGTATGCTATGCTCTACTATGATATATCGTACTCTATGCTCTACTGTGATATATCGTACCACAGTATTCTATGCTCTACTGTGATATACCGTATCACTGTATATCATGCTTTACTATGATATATCGGTCCTCTGTATTCTCTTCTCTACTATGAATGAGATACCGTGCCGCAGCTGTATTATATATCTATATATATATATATATATATATCTATATATATATATATATATATATATATATATATTATAATATAAAATAATATAATATAGTATAATATAATATAATATAATATAATATAATATAATATAATATAATATAATATAATATAATATAATATAATATAATATAATATAATACAATATAATATAATATAATATGATATAATATAATATAATATAATATAATACAATATAATATAATATAATATAATATAATATAACATAACATAATATCTTTCTCTTAGTGCACTGCCTACTGGCAGGTCCATGGTACATAACGCCTCCACTCTTCTCTATCTTCCGCTTTCCTCTTAATGTCCACATATGAGTGGGTCTTTAAATCGTCTAATATACCTAATCTCGGCTTGCCTCTGGCTCCTTTTACTTCCATTCTACCTTCTATGACCTCGTTTAATAGACCTTCCCCCCTTAGAATGTGTCCTATCCATCTCTTCTTCCTATTTCTTAATACATTTATCAATTGTCTATCTGTGCCAACTCTCTCCAGGAGTTGCTCATTTGTAACCTTTTGAGTCCAGCTAATCCTCTCCATTCTTCTCCAAATCCACATTTTCAATGCCTCCAGTTTCCTAATATCTTCCTTCCTTAAGGTCCATGTATCACATCCATACAATAGCGTGGTCCAAACCAAAGTTTTCACTACCCTTATCTTGTGTCTTTCCTTAGACTTTTTGTAATATTATATTGTATTATTATATACTATAATATAACATAATATATCATATATAATATAATATAATATAATATAATATAATATAATATAATGTAATGTAATGTAATGTAATGTAATGTAATGTAATGTAATGTAATGTAATGTATATAATGTAATATAATATAATATAATATAATATAATATAATATAATATAATGTAATATAATATAATAATATAATATAATATAATATAATATAATATAATATAATATAATATAATATAATATAATATAATATAATATAATATAATATAATATAATATAATATAGTATAATATAATATAATATAATATAATATAATATAATATTATATTATATTATATATATATATATATATGTGTGTGTGTATGTGTGTGTGTATGTGTGTGTGTGTGTGTTTGTGTGTGTGTTTGTGTGTGTGTGTGTGTGCATGTGTGTGTGTGTGTGTGTGTGTGTGTGTGTGTGTGTGTACATTGATGATGATATTTATAAAAGGAGTGATAGAAAGATTGATACCATGTCCTGTGCTGCAGATGTATGTTTTCACTTCACGAGAGGGTAGGGGGGGGAGAGCCCGAGGGTCTAGGGCACCCCTTAATAATTCACACACGTCCACCAGGGTGTCACCCCCCAAGAGCCTGTCAGTCATTATTATAGCCTAACTTTTATTATATCCTCAGACTAGGCAGTAGTAAGTCAGAACATTAATCAATATGCATCAGAATACTTGTAATCTGAAAATGTATAATAAAGTAGTCAACAAACTATGAAATATTAGGTAGCTAAATAAACGCTAAGCCTCTAAAGCCAGTTGTTCACTGGCCTCTCTCTTCTCAATCTCTCTCTCTCTCTCTCTTCCTCTCTCTCTATCTTCCTCTCTCTCTCTCTCTCTCTCTCTCTCTTCCTCTCTCTCTCTCTCTTAGTGCACTGCCCACTGGCAGGTCCCTGGTATTTAACACCTCCGCTCTTCTTTGTCTTCGGCTTTCCTCTTATTGTCCACATATGAGTGAATCATTTTAAATCATCTACCATACCTAATCTCTTCCGGCCTCTGCCTCTTTTTCGTTCCATTTTGCTTTCTATGACCTCTTTTAATAGACCTTCCCCCTTAGAATGTGTCCTATCCATATCTACTTCCTATTTCTTAATACATTTATCTACTGTCAATCTGTACCAACGCTCTCCAGGACTTCCTCATTTGTAACCTGTTGAGTCCAGCCAATCCTCTCCATTCTTCTCCAAATCCACATGTCCAATGTCTCGTGTTCCCTGGCATCTTCCTTCCTCAAGGTCCATGTTTCACCTTTGATTTGCCTATTGTCAATATATGAAATCTGTTCCAGCACGGATCAGCGGATCAAGAAAAAGTTTGGAGCAGCCAAACCTTTAATCAACGCAAAATAAAATTAAACTGAGCTTATCTATCTGAATATATCCAATAAATCGAGAGTAAACGGCTTGCTAATGGCTGCTACTTAAATATCATAAGACTTTATATTTAACTTAATTTTTCTTATGTCGAAGATCGTCTTTATCCAGCTTTGTAAAACTCTTGACAATTTTGCTGTACAATGTTAAACGTTATTTTATTAGCCCAATTTGTCAGTTTAAATAAAGCCTACATGGATGATGGTCGTAGTCTTGTACTTTTGCTTTCTCTACCCATTTAGTTCATCTTTTATTTGAAGTAGTTTTCCCAGCAATTCTCACAATGCTGAATTATAAATTGCTAACTTAATATAGCTAATTCGTCTAGTTACTCGCCAAAGTCGATACTACATGTATAGCTTGTAGAGCAGTGAAACATATGCTAAACATATATATACAGCTCTTAATTCTAATATATTTAACGTCGCATCGACAGCGTTTAAACCAAAATTACTTGACTAGTACTATTAGAATAATATTAAAAACTTTATTCGTCAAAAACAGACACGATCAAGATACATCACATATACTGTAACCTACATACTAAGGCTACATACACACACATACACACATACACATACGATCATAGAACAATCAAAATGCATTGTAAGAAATATACGTAATAATAAAAATAATAATAAGTTACCAATAATGATCAAATACTTCCACTACTAGAGTACCTATAGGCCTAAACAATGAGTATATTACATTACAGGAGAGTTATTACCAGGTTTCTCTAGCCTAGTCTCCCTAGTCTTATTAATAGTGTTACTAGCAACCTAACGTGGACACTGGCTCACTGGCTGCCTAAAGCTGGTCACCACGGTAACGGGCCACATAGGCCTATTGGTTCGGGAACATAGCAACGCAGTACTATAGAAAAGTTATAGAGTAGTAAGGCTGTGAATTGTTTGTTGCCTTTTAAAGTCCTATTTATCTATATGAGAGAGAAAGAGAGAACAGGAGAGAGAGATACAGAGATAGAGACAAAGAGAGAGAGAGAGAGAGAGAGATATAAAGAATGTGAGAGAGAGCGAGATAGAGACATGAGAGAGAAAATGAGAAAGATATGAGAGAAATGTGTTAAGAGAGAGAGAGAGAGAGAGAGAGAGAGAGAGAGAGAGACAGACAAAAAACAGACAGGTAGACAGACACAGAGACAGACAGACAGAGAGACAGACATATAAAGACAGATATAAACAGACAGACAGCTAGAGAAGTGAGAAAATCCGGAAATAAAAGGTCGACAGTCTGAAAGTGGTAATAGCTTGTGATAGTCGGCGGGATTTAGCGCACTTGGTTAAATTGCGCGTCAATAATCGACGTTAAGCTACATCGGCCTCGGTTAGTACATGGTTGGGTGACCACCTGGGAAGACTGAGTGTTTTCAGCTTTGCATGAAAAACTCTTAGGATGTTGGGAAGATTATTTTAAATGGGCGCCGGCTGCAATTGATGGGCCATCAAACGGCAACGATTACTAATAACTAAGGAGAGGATGGAGGAAATGGGCTTTAAACAAGCATCTGTACTTCCTGACCCCGTGTGACCTTGTGTTAGTGGCAACGCATTGATTGGTTCACCCCCGAATCTCGATAATATTTGTCATGTTGAAATCCCAGCACTAGTTAATACATCGCAGCTAGTAAAATAAGAGTATCAATCACTTTTTAGTCTAATTCGAGGTACCCACAATTAATAGGCTATCAAACAATAACGTTCCATTAAAATAAGGAACCGTAAAAATTATAAACAATTTAAAGAGTAAAAATAGTAAATACGCATTGTTGTGAAATTATCAACCAGGTTGATCTCGATCACTTTTAAAACCACATTTTTAAACCGTTAGGCAATTTTGACCATTTTCCGCATAAGCAGTCCAGTGAATGTCCGAGATTTTACTCTCCGATTAGCGCGGCTGGGATTCGAACCCGCGAGGGTTCAATTCACGTTAGGATCTGTCGTTTAAAACTTCATGACATTACTCCTACGCTATTATGACATTAAAGTTCAAAGCAATGGAATATTATGCTAAAATCGTCTAGATATTATATATATATATATATAAGTATATGGTATATATAAGTAAATGGTATATATAAGTATATGGTCTATATAAGTATATGGTATATATAAGTATATAGTATATATAAGTATATGGTATATGTAAGTATATGGTATATATAATACCTTATTCCCTTAAATTAGAAACATTATTCTTATTACGCTATTCATTCACACTCAGATATTTAGAAGCTTTACAACTTGACATTAAATCTATTGTTGCTTATATATTATACCAGATAATTTGAAAACATAAATATTTCAGGTTTGCTGCGTCAACATTGCGAAAGATTTGGGAAAATGTGTAGGCTAAATTTATTTGCACATTCAGATAAAACTATAACAACTAATTCGTTGGTTCGTTCTATCTTCTTACATCTCAACAGAAGATAACACTTCTAATAACAAAAGAAAATTACAAGAAAATTATAAGAGCAGTACTAATAATTAGTACAGATAACAATAATTAATATTTTATTTTCAAATCTCTCTCTCTCTCTCTCTCTCTCTCTCTCTCTCTCTCTCTCTTTCTCTCTCTCTCGCCATTGAAGTGTACCAGATGATGATAAAATTTAAATTAATGTTAAAATAATTCCGATTTATGATGTAGGCCCTGCATCTACACGTACGTGTAAATGTAGGCTATAATATAATATTATAAAATATGCCGATTTGGTTCAAACATAAACGTACGTAGACTTATATTCAAATAAATTAACGTAATAATTAAATATTATATGGAATATTTCGATTATGCTGGCAGAAAAGAAGGATTTAAGATTTTGAATAAAACAATTATTATAATAAGCTAGTGGAGTTAGAAAGATGTATTACATTACTTGTAGGCTTATAATCCTACTTCTCTAATCAGAATAGTAGTTTAATTACAACTACTTCTTAACCAGTATAAATAAAATTAAATAATCAGAATCGACAGAATAGTAATTGATTAAATGCAGAATATGTAGGCTTAACAGCAAAATATATTTATATTTTTCAAAAGGAATTACAATTGATATATTAAATTTATAATAGAGACAACACTTTTACAAATACTAAGTGGAAGATGTGTAGTAAAGTTTGCGTTTAGCCTAATTTTATCATAACAAACAACATTTCATGGTCAACAACAACAGCAGCAATAGAATTAGAGTGCTACTGTCGTCCATGATAACATTGAACACTATGGTACCTGTTCATGCCCAAACTCAGATTTAAATAGTCTATAACTGTAACATTAACAGAATTTAACTATATACAGTAATTCACACAGTAATCATTGTATATTCTGTACTATAAAGTCATACACTGATCTTTTTTGTAATACTTCTTGTTGGAAAATGATAAAATTGTTTGTTTAAATGCAGTTACAAATACTTTTCGCTATTTTTAGATGGCGTAGGGTTGCAAGAAAATGGCGGGCGCCATATTTGTTTAGGAATTTATTTATTTATTTTTGTTCAAGTAAATTTTTCAAATTTCACCATACAGCAAATTTTCTTAAAATATTTTCGTCCGCTTAATCGATTGATATATCCGGATTTTATTTGTCATTTATGAACTGAAATCTGATTGATGAAAACGTGTTAAATGTTCTCTAAAGATTTTTCGACGATTGACTGTAGATTTAAGTAAATCAAAACCGATAAGTTTTCACTTTAGAGCTAGAAATGTTTACTGTTATTTGGAATTAATTTATAATTAATGAAATATGCAACATTTGTCTATAACTGAAATTTAGATTACATTTAACTAGACAATTTTATACTAGAAGTTAAAAGTTTACTAAATAAATCATTTAATTTTAACGTTTAAATGAAATTTGTATGATAAACCATTTGGACTTAATAAAGCTGATGATAAATGATCAATTGCTGTAGCAAAATGAAAAAAATTTAAAAATGAATTTTCTCTTGTCTAAGAGAAATCTTAAAATGTTTTCTTTAAAATTTAAAATAATTTCTTGTAAGGAAATTTCTACAACAGTTTAATGAGTTATTGTACTGCTTTTTTTTGTCAGAATTTTAGTTTTCATTTACTTTAATTCAAATTCTTTCAATCTAAAACTTTAAATGAACGAAATATAATTGTAACTCTATTATAAATTGTACAGAATTTCAGATTGCATTTATATACTATTATCAAACTTGCGGATACTTAAAATATTTTTCTAGACTTGGATTAATATCATGAATTGGAATTGTGATTCTTCTTTGGGACGGTCTGAGACGTGAAACAATTGAAACAGTCCAGCCATTGTAATATATAAGAGTTTAATAGATGTAAGTGTGCTCTAAGTATTCCAGTGTCTCGTGGCATGGCTTGTGGTAGCTTTGAATCGAGAGATCAGAAGTTAACGCTCGTTTGGATCACATGTTGAGTTGCAGGCTTCATTCACCGTGTTGCTGTTAATACATTGGAAAATCTGCTGTATTATATGTATATATATATATATTTTGATGCAAAGCTATGGTTTTGTCCCTGTTTGCTTTATTATACCATATTTCTAGCTTATTTTTTCAATTATGGCCTTGCATACGAGATTTTAACATTATTTGGAGTTTATTTTAAATGTTGATCATAACATTCAGTCTTCTTCCCAAACTAAAAATAATGAAAATAATTTAAATTAATTTAATAATAATTAAATTAATGAAAATTTGTGACACTAAGAATTTACTACATACATGGTAGTAGGTCTATAGTAGGATATATTGACATGATGTTTAGGAAGAAAAATTTTATCACATTTTCCAAGTTACTTATACCAATTGTGAAGATTTATGTTGCAGTGTATACTTGAGTATACTGAGTGCTGTGGTTATTCACGACAAATTCTAATTGCACAAAAGCTAAGCAATGCCATTGATTCCTCACTGGAAGTTGTTAAATCATTTTGACTCATAATACTCACCAATCATGAGATGATCTTAGTCTGCAGATAGTAGCATAAATTTCTATATCTTTTAGAATTTACACTAGCAATTTAATTGTTCATATTCATATCACAGTCAATTTTAATCTCCAGGCCGAGTCAATAGCCTTTCGGTAAGTTGTCCAACTGCTGATCAATAGATACTGGTATGGAGATTAAGTTTGATTTTTAACTCTTATTGATTCATGATTTGATGTTGAGTTTAACTTTTAACTCTTATTAATTCAAAATCATGGATAGAAGTTGTTTAAAATTAGCTAGGCTGTAAAATGCTACAGTATTAAACTGTACTGTAGTACTGTCTGAATCCAGTGGCGAAGTCGGTAAGATACTCGACTGCTGATCAGTATGTGCGGGGTTCAAACCTTGGGCTCACATGTCACTGACATTTCTATTGCGTGAGCAGACTGACTTTAATCGTAGTTTTTTTTAGCTTTACTGTGCTATTGTAACAGTACTGAACTGTTGGTGTGTTGTGATGTAGATATCCTGACTACGCTAGAATCTCTCTGTACAATATGAATGGAGATCCACCGAGCGTGCCCATCATTACACTGGCCGGCGTGTCCAGCCTCACCAACTGTACGACAGTATTCTAAATGAATCAATTATAATGATAATAATAATAATAATACTTTTAATTAAATAAATTCTCTTTTATCTTATTGTTTAGCCCAGGGCCGTTTACAGCCCAGTGCAATTTAAAATAATAATAATAATAAAGGTTTAACGCCCGTTTCCTCATCCAGGGATGATGTCAGGGACGTCCCCTCAGAGCACATCACTACAGATCAATTCACCCTGACCAATCTGCAAAAGAAATGTGCTGAGGAGAAGTAAGGTCCTAAACGAAAGCAAGTCCGGTGATCAAATTCATTAAAGCAATCAATTCATTAAGTGCAAAATCATTACATTGTCTAAGTATATACTCCTGTTAACTGTTAGATTATATTCTATTCAATTAATCTATCAGTCAATCAATCAATTTATCAATCCATTCTATTTGATTAGATATTTCTGATGAGGCATTCTTGACTAAATTAAATATTCTTTTTCTATATTAGACAATTTTCAGAAGCGGAAAATTTTCCAAATTCGTAATTTTATCAGTCCAAATTTAATCTCCATTCTTCTCCATAGCCATAATTTGGATACGTCTAGTTTTCTATTACCCTCCTTTCTTAACGTCCTTGTTTCACAACCGTACAGTTGGCATGATCCACACCAAAGTCTTTACCATCGTTATCTTCATGACTTTCTTCAAACTTTTTTGTTTGCAATTCTTTCCTCTTATGGAAGGCCACAAGATTTACTTGTTAAATTCTACATTTTATTTCTGCTCCACATTTCCCATCTTCTGTTAATATGTGTCCTGAATGTCTGAAACTCTTTGCCTGTTCTAACTAACTCTCTGAGTTCAATGCATAGACTCTAATAGGCTGGAGCCAGTGGCGATGTCGGCAAGATACTCGACAGAGGATCAGTATGTGCGGGGTTCAAATCCTGGGCTCGCCCGTCACTGACATCGCTTTTGAGTGAGGAAACTAACGTTAACATTAGCTTTACCAGGTTTTAGCTTTAATCATGCGTGTTGTGTGTTGTTGTAGTGTTGCCAGAGTTGCCGTTGCCCACTCCTTTGCCGCAGACCTTGAGCAACAAGAGTTTGTTGTACCACCCGCGCCTGGCCGCTGAGGCACAACAACTCCTCAGCACTAGGAACGAGGCGCTAGCCAATCAGCTTGTAGCAACTCTCAAGCTTACCAACACAGACCATGTGTTAGTAAATGCTCTATAATATGTAACGCTGTAATGTAGAACTATTAGTACGTCAACTGTTTAATATTGAGTGACTCAAATAGTACTGTTAATCTAGTGAATTTGTGTACTTTATAAAACTGCATTTTATTGTTAACCAATACTTCTTAATTGTATTGTATTTTAAAGTGTATTTGCACTTCTTCTAATACTGACACTTTTTATTTGTGTAATTCATTTACCCGACATAAGGGTTGGATGATTCTTTGAGTGAATTTGACATAAACCAGATTTAATTAGTCCTAATTGATATAATGCTGCTACATTAAAATCTGACATATTTCATAGTTCAATGAATTGATTAATGAAATTATATGACTACCTGAAATTGATGTGAATCTTTGTAGAGAAATTAAAATAAAATAAATATATTTTGTTTCTCTAGTCAGAATGTATATCTGTAGTTAATGTTGTGAAAGGCCATCCAGACTAATTAAATTAAATAAAATAAAATAATTTAATAATGATTGTGAGTAGAGAGTTAAGAGACAACCTGCCGCCTGATATAGCGTACGCCGAGGTACCGGAGTTGTTCAAGGCTATCCTCTCAGTTGATCCGGACATCTTTAAGAGCAGCCGAGCATTTCATCAAACTGTCGGTCAGCTATTGCTCATTCCTAGAACATTACTTTATCTCAACTCTTATACCTGCATTTACTAATGTTTCTTTAATCAACTGGTCACTTCCGCGTCTGTTGTTGTGTAAACTATGGTTTAGAGTTAAACTATTGTTCAGTTATAGCTCATTCCTAGAACAATACTTTATCTCAAATCCTATACCTGCATTTACTAACTTTTCTTTAATCAATTGATCACTTACATATCTGTTGTTGTGTAAACTATTGTTCAGAATTTTTGGTATTCACTAAAAGATGTTGCGCGGTTATTAACTAAAGGGTCGACCGCCAAAATTATGTCGTTCAGCCTACGCATAAATTTAATTTTAATAAGCTGTAAATATTGCTAGTGCTGCGTTCTAGTGATTTTTGAAAAGAAGTTAATTTGATTTTAAGAATGCTTAGGATTAAATTTATCTCAATTATAAGTTGGTGGCAGTTGCTACTACAATGTTAGTAGCTGTTGTGTTTTTTGGGCAGGTTTTGGCAGTCACAATTCCTCCTCTAATCTCCTGCAGGCTAACGATGGATATGGCAGCACTGCAGCTGAAGCAAGGTCTGTGGGCTTGCTACTGGTTCTCTTCTATTTAACGTGACTAAGATTCTGCATTCAACCATGGCTTGTAAATAATAGTAGTACATATATTTATTTAAAAGTCTTCAAACACTGACAAACAATTGTGAAAGCAGACAAATCAACAGTTCAAAGTCTGATCAACTTATGTAGCATCAAACAGAAAATAAAACTTAGTTGCAAATACATATGCTTTATTTACAACATTATGTAATTCATATAATTAATCTCAATTGTTTTTTACATTTAATAAGTAACTGAATGATTAAGACATCTTGTTGTTTAATTACTTGCAGGTTGCCCAGTTCAGAATCAAACCTGCTCGATGGAGGTTTTGGTTTTCACGGCATCGGTAACTCCTCAGGTTTTTCTTCTCACGCCGGTAATCTCGGAGCAACTTCTCTAGCCAATGGACCAATGCTGCTTGACCCTGAACTGGGCTTCCTTCATCCCGCCTCACAACTAGGCTCCGGTAGGGTATCCGTTGCCATTACTACAACATATAACATTCCTTATGTTGCTTCAGTTATACATAGTAACTGAATCTTGCTTCAAACTTTTCTCTATAATATATTTGGTTTAATTGTAATTATATTTGGTTTAATTGCCTCACCACTATAGGTATAAATACTGTTGTCTTACTCTCTGCATATCTATATATAGTAGTGTTCGTATTATAATAGTGTTGCTCTTATACATAGTTCAGTCCAATCTCTCTGCTAAATGTTGTATATAAGTAAATGGCATAATTAAGATACGTACTGTTTTAGCTATTCTTGTGCCTGGTGTCTGTACTGAATGTTATCGCACTCGGTAACTCTATTTCAACTGAATAACTTGTTGTTGTTGTTGTAGAATTTGGTCTGATGAATGGCAGCAGCAGCAACAACTCAGCAGCTGCTATGGGCTTACACCAGCAGTACCACTCTACACACTCACCAGCTGCTGCAGCTGCTGGGTTTATCGACGATTCATCAATGCTCTACCCTTCGCTGGCTGGTGTGGGAATGTTGGCCAGCGATGGGGGAGGTGTGAGGAGTAGGGGAGAGCCCCCTCCCACCGTTCAGCCTGACTATATGATGCACGGCTCAGTGGCGGCGCGGCAGGGCGACTTTATGCACGGTGTGTAACAAACAGAAGTCTACGTAGTAAAATAAAATATTTAATCTATTTCTCTATTAAGATACTTTCAAGTAAGATAAGATACTTAGCATAGGGTTAAGTAACGATATTCCTGCTGCTGAGTTGAAGTAATGAAGTGGCAGTGGATTCAGATGTTAATTTAATAATTAATGTTGCGAAGTAGTAATATTGTGACCTTTCGTGACCTTTTGAACCGAATACTATGGCAACAGAATAAAAAATTTTGGACACTTTATGCAGAACAAAATAATTGAAAATACCGTAGTGACAGGAATAATAGAAGGAAAAAGATGCAAGAGTCGACAACGAATGACGTTTATTAAGAGTCTTAGCAAATGGATGCAGTTAACTGAAACAGAGATGATCAGAGCAATAATGAACAGAGACATATTGAGGAATATGACCATGACCGCCCAGGCTTGGAACAGGCACGGCACTTAGAGAAGAAAAAGAAGTAGTAATATTATACCAATAGATTTCTAGTTGTTCTGTTAATCTTATTTGTCTCAAACAGGTATCGCTGTGTATTGCATTGTATTGTAGTGTTCTGCACGACTTTGCATTCCATTGTATTGTATTATTTGTATTGTGTTGCAGTGTTCTGCACAACATTGTATTGTATTATTTGTAGTGTACTGCACAGCGTTATATTGTTTGTATTATATTGCAGTTTATTGCACAACTTTGTATTGTATTGTTTGTATTGCAGTATACTGCACAACGTTGTATTGTTTGTATTGTATTGCACAACGTTGTATTGTTTGTATTGTATTGCATAACGTTGTACTGCATTGTATTGTTTGTATTGTATTGCAGTATACTACACAACATTGTATTGTATTGTTTTGTTTGTATTGCAGTGTACTGCACAATATTGTATTGTATTGTTTGTATTGTATTGTTTGTATTGTATTGCAGTATACTGCACAACATGGTATTGTATTGTTTGTATTGTATTGTTTGTATTGTATTGCAGTGTACTGCACAATATTGTATTGTATTGTTTGTATTGTATTGCAGTATACTGCACAACATTGTATTGTTTGTATTGTATTGCAGTGTTCTGCACAGCGTTGTATTGCATTGTATTGTTTGTATTGCAGTGTACTGCACAATATTTTATTGTATTGTTTGTATTGTATTGCAGTATACTGCACAACATTGTATTGTATTGTATTGTATTTGTATTGTATAGATGAGGCCGCCCACACGCCGGTGTTCCGCGACGTTAACCTTGCATCAGCAGCCTCACACAGACATCAGCAACCTACCTCCTCATCCTCATCTTCTAGTAATTTGAACTCTGACCTCACGGCTCCTGCCAGACTGGCTGAACCCAGGGTCATGATAGAACCGCTGAATATGGATCAGCTGGGTGGGGCTGAGAGAGAAACGAGTAGTGGTGGTAAGGGGCTTGCTCCCCCCCATCATAGAAAAACTGAATCCTCCACTGATCTGAGTCACAGCAAGAAACCAGTCATAGCCTGTGAGTAGTCTGGTTCACTTGTTCTAAACATCAGCCATATATGTGACTGTGGGCGCAGACGTTCAGATTTTGTACATTAATCCTTGTGTGCTGTTCATTATTACTCATTATTATGCCGAGTGCACATTTCTCGTTAACTTAAAATATATTGTTAATTGGTCATGCGCCAATTATTTTACTAAGTACTGTGATTCAGAATTAACTGTAGGTTTGATACCATGTACTCTCTCTCTCTGTCTCTCTCTCTCTCCCTCTCTCTCTGTCTCTCTCTCTCTCTGTCTCTCTCTGTCTCTCTCTGTCTCTTTCTCTCTCTTCTCTCTTTTTTATCTCTTTCTCTCTCACTCTTTTTCTCTCTCTCTCTCACATTGTACTGCTGAATGCAATAAGAGGATGAGAGAGAGAAGTGCGCTACATGGTAAAATTTCATTATGTTCTTGATATTGTAGAATAAACAGATGTAAATCTCTGAATGTACAGTTGTACATATGGAGTATAAAGAAGAGGAAGTTCTAGGCTCTTTGAACGTTGTTGTTGTTGTCATGCTACAGTAACACGCATAGAGAAGGAGTTGGAGAGGGGAGGGATGTCAGGTGGGGGGATGTACAATTTGATTCAGACTGGGGAGGGAGGTGAGCATAGGATCAAGTTAAAACTGTCGAAGGCTGCTCTCTTCAACGATAGCAATAATAGAGGTATTTCATTCATTCACTCATCATCATTTCAATCAATCATTACTTCATTCATGCACTCACTCATTCATTCACTCATTCACTCATTGAACATTATTTCGTTCATTCATTCATTCACTCATTCACTCATTCAGCATTATTTTGTTCATTCATTCATTCATTATTATTTCATTCATTTACTAATTCATTCATGCACTCATTCATTCGTAATTATTTCATTCATTCACTCATTCATTCATTCCTGTATTCATCATTATTTCATTCATTCACTCATTCATTCGTTCACTCATTCATTCACTCATTATTTCAACATTATTTCAGTCATTCACTCATTCATTCATTCCTGTACTCATCATACTAGAATATAAAACATGATTAATGGGAAGGGGATATGGCGCAACGGTTAGAGTGTTCGTTTCGGATACAAGTGGCCTGGGTTCAAGGCCTAGGTCAGTCAAGAAATGATGGCTATCCCCTTGGACCCATGGAAGGTTAATCTTGTATCGGAACTTGCTGCCGATGTGGCACAGTTAATAGGAAAGATTTGATTAACCATGGAAAGGATAATAATAATCTAGCAATAATCTAGCAATAATCTAGTAATAATCTAGCAATAATCTAGCAATAATCTAGCAATAATCTAGCAATAATCTAACAATAATCTAGCAATAATCTAGCAATAATCTAGCAATAATCTAGCAATAATCTAGCAATAATCTAGCAATAATCTAGCAATAATCTAGCAATAATCTAACAATAATCTAGCAATAATCTAGCAATAATCTGCCAGGAACTGTAAAACCGTCTGGCGCTATCTTGTGTTATAATGCTGTGATCATGTGACAACTGCGCAGGCGTCAAGCGGCGCTACGATGACGACACGACTATGGCTCAGATGCGAGAGATGCACGGAGAGTTTGCGGAGTCGTTGACGGAGAGGATGAAGCGACGGAGGAGGCAGCACGGAGGAGGGAGAGCTGCAGAGGACAGCGAGGAGGAAGAGTGGATGAGGAGGGAGTCGAGTAGATATGATAACGATGATAGCAGGTCATCGACCTCCACCAATCAGGAATACGAAGGTTGTCTATGATAGGGATATGATAATGATGTGATAACAATGTGATAATTAAATAATTATGGTGTGAGAGTGACATGATAAGGATGTGATAATGTTATGATAACTATGTGATGATGACGTGATGACAGTGTGATAATGATATGATAACGATTAGATAATGATAACATTTGATGATAACAGGTATTTGGCTTCTAGGTACTTTGAATATGAAAGTGGAGAAGGTATATGAAGGTATGAGGTTGTGTAAGCTACTATATGATCCCTTTAATACAAAATAATACTTTCTGAAATCACCTGCCACACCTGCCTGAGAAAGTTTATCAGTTTTCCATAAGAACTCGAGTTCAAAAAATCTTCGGTAATTATTGGTATACAAACGTGACTGTATTTAGACCGTTTGATTCTAAGGTTAGACTGGTTATTCTGTGGAATCTAATTTTTTTCTAAATGTATTATTATTTCTTCAGACAGTTAAGAATTTAATTATTGCAGCATATCTGCAAATGATGTTGACGATTACTGCCAAGTTTTAATTTATTAAAAGATTAGGACAATTAATGCTAAGCTTAATGACGATTGATTCTAAGCGATATCTCTATGTCATCATGGACTGCAGCGATGCAGAGGAGGAAGAAGGAGCGGAGGCAGCAGACGAGGCGTCAGGAGGGGTTCGGGGCGGGGACTACTTCTGTCGATGAGCTCATGGACACACCCACTTTCAAGAAGTTCAACCTAGCTCTGGACGCCATCTTAGACGCAGCGGACGATCTCAACCTTAAAGATTTGAGAGCCGGTCAGTCGTTTAAGTGGCTCTGCTTTAATAGAAAATGTTATTTAATTTTTAATTAACAATTAAATATCATGAGCGCAAGTCATTAGAATAAAGTTCTCTATTTGGTTGTTTTACAATCTTCTTAATTTGTTTCTTTGCTAAGAAACAAATTACGCTTTGTTGTGTTTTGCTTCTGTTGTTGATTATTGTAAATGATTTTATTTGTAGATGACGATGAAGAAGTAGATGGTGCAGGAACGAGTGGCTTTGATTTTGAATCTGTCATAACCAAGTCTCTCCTCTCTGAGCTATACAGCGAGGCAGCCAAGCTTAAGTCAATGGGCGTCATGAATCAGGTAATCTGTCAGTCATAGCTAAGCCCCGCCTCTGTAGCAAAGCAGCCAAGCTTAAATCAATTGGTATCACTTGTTGCTGTAGCCATAGCTATGCTAATCTTATGTTAGAAATTAACAGAAGTCAATTTTTACAGTTAAATTATTTTTCGAACATAATCATTTTCTCGGTTGGTTGTACTCTGTATGTCTAGTTATTTCTTGATGGAGTTTTTGAGGAAACTGGCGTTAACATTATCTATAGATATATATATATATTGATTGACTGATCAATTCGCTGACTGCGTGCGACAGATGCCCTACGAGAAGCTGGTGAAGGTGCTGACGATCCTTCAGTACAGCATCAGAGAGGGCTGTAGAGTGACGACCTCTTGCGTTGACCCAGATGACAACGAGGAGGAGCTGCTGCTGCGGGAGCTCACGCTGGATAGAGTCATGTCAGCGGTGGACGCAGCCCTAGCGGCCATGTCTATCATCACAGCGCACGACATGCCCAAAGAGGTCTTCCTCGAGGACGTGATAGAGAGAGTCGTTAGGCTCGCCCGCACGCAGCTTGACAACGCCATATATCCAGTGTTCGATCCCGTCTATCGCATCGATCCGAAGAACAAGAGTAAGAGCTTCGCTGCTGATCTCTAGCGTTCTAAGACTTTACGACTACTTCACTTATGAGAGAGATGTTAAGAGAGAATCAAATTTCTGATTTGTGGCGCTCATTTTCTAGTAAACTGAATGCCTTTAACTCTCAGCCCTGTTTTAAGTCATCGACATATTGTTGGTTGTCTGGATTTAATTTTCTGTTATTGTGTATTGTTTGTTTCAATTTTGTTTGTAATCTATTTTATTTACTTGTATATTATTTATTCTAAGCGAAGGTTTGTCTAATATAAACCTATCTTATGTACATTTGTACAATGTTTGTAGGCGGTATACAGTCAAATATGAAGCTGAAGAGGGCCAGATCATCAGGGGTCAAGGATAGAACCTCCGTTACTCTGTACAACAAGCTTACAGAGCTGACCACTCTACTGGCTGAACTAGTTGAAGTACAAGAGCTTACTGATACCATTATACTGCAGGTTGGTTGGACACTGACAGGTTCATGCAATTGACTAATTATTCTTGTATAATTAGAGAAGACTACACTGTCAGTTGTGATCAGTGGTTTGTTTGATTGATTTTAGTCTGTGCTGATCAATGGTTTGTTTGATTGATTTTCTATTTTTACACAGTCTGTGCTGTTCAATGGATTGATTGAATTTCTCTGTTTACACAGTCTCTGCTGATCAATCGATTGATTGATTGATTTTCTATTTTTACACAGTCTGTGCTATTCAATGGATTGATTGAATTTCTCTGTTTACACAGTCTCTGCTAATCAATCGATTGATTGATTGATTTATTTCTATGATTACCCAGTCTAAGCTGATCAATGGATTGATTGATTGATTGTAGATGTCGACGCTGTCGGTGGCTCCGTTCTTTGTGGAGAACGTGCGAGAGCTGCAGTTGAACGCGCTCAAGCTGGTCACAAACATCTTCAGTCGCTACTCCAAGCACAGGCAGCTCGTCCTGGAGGACATTCTCTCATCACTGGCCAGGCTCCCCACCAGCAAGAAGAACATCCGCAGCTTCAGGTCTGGCCCGTCGCCAATGTAACACTGCTGTATGAGGCTATCTCATACCTCATTGCTAATGTAAAACTGTTGTATGAGGCTAATAGGTCTAAAAGCTGGTAAAGCTGATGTCAACGTCAGTTTCCTCACTCGAAAGCGATGTCAGTGACGGGCGAGCCCAGGATTTGAACCTCGCACATACTGATCCGCTGTTGAATATTCTTGATGACATCGCCATGGGCTCCAGCCACTGAGTCTACAGCGACTGAGTTGATTGCCTACTTGTAGCAGGCTAACAGTCACCTACGATTGAGCCTAGATGATAGGTAAAATAAGAGCCTATAACAGCTCTAGCACTGCAGTTGATTGATTGGTTGATGACACAGGTTAAACGCAGAAGAGCACATACAGATGGTGACAGCTCTAGCGCTGCAGTTGATTCAGTGCGTTGTAAAGCTGCGTAGCAACGACGAGGACGAGCAAGACTCTGCCCTAGCAACCGAAACCGGTGACGACAAGAAGAAAGCGGTTGCTAAGGGCAACAGCTCAGCGAAGGTGGAAGAAGAACGAGAAGTAATGATCCTGACGTCGTACGAGACAGCCATGAGGACAGCCCACAACTTCCTCGCTGTGTTCCTCGCCAAGTACGTTCTACTAGATTATATATTAGTGATTGACAAATTAATACGTGTATTGACAAATGGTAATAATAACATCCAGTATAGTGAAATATATTACTTTTAATATCACATACTAAATCCGTTAGGAAATTTGTCCATTTTCCGTGTAGTCAGTACAGTGAATGCCCAAGATTTTACTCTCAGATCAGCGCGGCCTGAAATTGAACCTACGAGAGTTGAATTTATCTCAGGGTCTGTCATGATGTTGACGCCAGAACGTTATCTACACTTCTAACCATTACGTATTGAGATCTTCAATTAACCTGTATCCGCGGATATCATTATATTTATACTGATTGGTTGCTAGGTAGATTAAATGACAGATCGAGAGATTAGATAGATAGATAGATAGATAGATTGCTAGGTAGGTAGGTAGGTAGATTGATTGATTGATTGATAGACAAATAGATAGATTGAGTGATTGATTGATTGATTGATTGTAGATGCACATCTAAGGCAGAAGATGACTACAGGCCTCTATTTGAAAATTTTGTATACGACCTCCTGGCCACTGTAAATAAACCTGAGTGGCCTGCCGCAGAGCTACTGCTTAGTCTACTAGGAAACCTACTGGTAAGTGTCTCTTGTTGTTTTTGTTGTTGTTGTTGTTGGCTATTATCAGCTGAGACACTGCTTAGTGTACTGCTTCTCATATGTTATTGTTGTATTAATAATTATACTATGAGTTTAATGCATATGGTTCTTGTGATCGTGTGTTTGTATAATATGTATTCGTGTATGTGTGTGCACATGTGATTGTTTGTATGTTTGTACTATATATTTGTGCCTGTTTGTGTCTATATGTTTGTACCATGTGTTTGTGCACATCTTTGTGTGTGTAGGTTTGTACCATGTGTTTGTGCACTTCATTGTATGTGTATGTATATTTGTACCATGTGTTTGTGCACATTGTTGTATGTTTGTATCATGTGTTTGTGCACGTTGTTGTATGTTTGTATCATGTGTTTGTGCACGTTGTTGTATGTTTGTACCATGTGTTTGTGCACTTCATTGTATGTGTGTGTATGTTTGTACCATGTGTTTGTGCACGTCATTGTATGTGTATGTAGGTTTGTACCATGTGTTTGTGCACGTTGTTGTATGTGTTTATACCATGTGATTGTGCACATCGTGGTGTATATGTTTATTTGTGCAGGTGAAACAGTTCAGCAACAAGCAGGTGGACATGTGTGGTATGTGTTTATTTGTGCAGGTGAAACAGTTCAGCAACAAGCAAGTGGACATGTCGTGCTGTATGTGTTTATTTGTGCAGGTGAAACAGTTCAGCAACAAGCAGGTGGACATGTCGTTGCGTGTAGCCTCGTTGGACTACCTAGGCATTGTGGCGGCTAGGCTGAGGAAAGATGCTGTCTCTAGTCAACTCAGCGAGAACACTATCTCTACCATCATCTCACGGGTAGGTCCACTCCAATACAACATTCACCGTCTTGCTGCTGTGATACCTCTTATGTTAATAGTATATAGAGCACCATTTCTAAAACAGTAAAAATCAATTCAGAAAAATAAATAATTGAATTTCAATACTGCTAACGTACCTTAAATGAGTCACTAGCTGATGGTTTTGGCTATTTGCTGCTGTGGCTGACTGATTGACTGATTGATTGATGTTAGATACGAGAGAGTGATGACACTCTAGAAGCAGACGATGAATCAGACAGCAGCCCCGCCGCCGTGGTAGCGCGTGTGTCTAATCGCACGACTCTGCTGCAGCGAGGTCTGCTGGAGTATCTCGTGCACAGCGCCGCGCATGATCCTGCACTCGTGCATGCACGTCAGTTCTACATCGCGCAGTGGTATCGCGACTGCACGATGGAAGTGGAGAAAGCTGCACGACGACTGGAGAGAGAGAAGAGAACAATGGTGGAAAGAACGAGGAGTAAGAGAGACAGCGAGAGTGATGCAGACAATGACAGTGAGGAGGACGAGGAGAAGAGAACGGTAAAAAGAGTAGCGGCTGAACTGGACGCTCTCAAAACTATACAGGTGCTCATTGCTCGATGTGATTGGCTGTTGAGCGTTGATAGCAGTTAGTAAATGCTTGTTGTGATTGGCTGTTAAGTGTTGATAGCAGTTAGTAAATGCTTGTTGCGATTGGCTGTTGAGTGTTGCTACCAGTTAGTAAACGCTTGATTTGATTGGCTGTTGAGTGTTGATAGCAGTTAGTAAACTCTGGAGGTGATTGACTCTTGAATGTTGCTACCAGTTAGTAAACCCTTGGTTTGATTGGCTGTTGAGTTTTGATAGCAGTTAGTAAACGCTGGAGATGATTGGCTGTTTAGTATTGATAGCAGTTAGTAAATGCTCATTGTGATTGGCTGTTGATCGTTGATAGCAGTTAGTAAATGCTCGTTGTGATTGGCTGTTGAGTGTTGCTACCAGTTAGCAAACACTTGGTTTGATTGGCTGTTGAGTGTTGATAGCAGTTAGTAAACGCTGGAGGCGATTGGCTGTTGAATGTTGCTAGTAGTTAGTAAACGGTTATTTCGTATTGTATTAATAACTATGTCAGCAGCTGATATTTTACTATGCTCATGTTTGCACAAAAGTCAATAACCACCTAGTATGTTGATTTTGCTTTAGCATTCTTTCAATACCACAATTTTGCCCATGTTTTATTACCTTTTTAATAACCGTATGCTGTAGCTTTTCTATGCGACGTGTGTGTGTGTTTGTGTGCATGTATATTTATGTGTATGTGTGCATGCTCTTGTGCACTTGAGGGCCTGTTTGTATTGAGACTTGTATGTGTTTTTAAATGTGTTTGTTTAAACGCTAGTGTTTGCTTGTGCATATGTGTATTTTTAGACGTGTTTTTAAGCATGTATGTATTAAAGCTAAAGAGCTAATTTTAACGTCAGTTTCCTCACTCAAAAGCTATATCAGTGACGGGCGAGCCCAGGATTTGAACCCCACACATACTGATCTGCGGTCGAATATCTTACCGACGTCGCCACTGGCTCCATCCATTTGTGTGTGCTTATTTGTCTGTTTAGAGGTGTCTGTATTGGGACATGTGTGTATATTTGGACGTATACGGATGCATTGCAGGGCAAAGTTGATGAGCGTAAAGCATTTCTAAGGAACCAGATTATGCTACGGGTTGGATCAACGGGAATATTAAAATCAGCATGCAATCTCGACTACGACCACGCTCTTCTGGCCACACGCTATCTCGCATCTAATAGACCTTTCTCTCAGAGCTTTGACATCTATCTAACACAGGTTGTTATCTCTCAGAGCTTTGACATCTATCTAGCACAGGTTGTTATCTCTCAGAGCTTTGACATCTATCTAGCACAGGTTGTTATCTCTCAGAGCTTTGACATCTATCTAACACAGGTTGTTATCTCTCAGAGCTTTGACATCTCTCTAGCACAGGTTGTTATCTCTCAGAGCTTTGACATCTATCTATCACAGGTTGTTATCTACCTGTTACTGTATACAAAAATTCATTGTAAAGTAGTAGCATTTGGTTTTATTTATTAGAAGAATTTTTAATTTGAATGTAATCTAATACTTCTATCAGTTTCTCTTAACAAGATTGTAAGGGGTGATTCTTTTTGTTACGGTACTGATGTAGGTAGATAGGTAGATTGAGTGTTCGATTTATTGATTAAGTGAGTGATTGATTGATTGTAGATATTGAAGGTATTATGTGAGACCGCGGTAGCTGTTAGAACTAAAGCTCTCAAATGTTTGACAGCCGTAATAGAGTCTGATCCTGCTATACTAGCCAGGGTTAGTTTAGTTCATTCTGTTCTCTCTCTCTCTCTTCCTTTATTTGTTTAATTAATTTGCTGATCCAAATATTTATTCGTACTATAGTCTGTATGCATAATTTATTAAATCTATAATTTCATATCCGTATATTCATATAACTCAGTAAAATCCATAAAATAACACTGAACTCAATATCTCTCTCTCTCTTAGTGCATTGCCTACTGGCAGGTCCATGGTACATAACGCCTCCACTCTTCTCTGTCTTCCGCCTTCCTCTTCATTTCCACATATGAGTGGGTCTTTAAATCATCTAACATACCTAACTGTGAACTCAATATAACACACTGTAAAACTCCATGTATCAATAATGCCATTTATCTTTGTAATCACAACTCAGTAAGTTAGCCACTTGAAAGACAGCCTTGTCTTTACAAGGGAAGACGTTAATTGTATGAACACTGACGCAATATTCATTATTTCATTAATTCTATGTTACCAATCTCTCTACTATTCAAAACATAAGTTGTTGATGACTTAGTACTTCAATAGCGGTGTTGTAATGTAGCGAAACATTTGTATTCACTGCTGCTCTGACTTAAGCGTCTGTTTCCTCGTCTACATGTGGCATTAGGGCCACGTTTATTCCTACATTGACACATGACTTACGTCTGTTTCCTCGTCTTGGATCTTGGATTTGCACTATTTTGATCTCGCTTTCTCTTGTGGTCTCTGTGTTCTCAGTCTTCATCGTGTGGTGCTTTGACGCCTGTTTGTGTAGAGTCTGCAGGAGATGTCCCTGACATTGCCCTATGTCAAGGAACCGGATGTTAAATTGTTATTGATTGATTGATACATTGACACATGATTTCTGTGCTCCTGACAGACGGACATGCAGGTGGGCGTACACAACAGATTTCTCGATCAGTCGACGGCTGTGAGGGAGGCGGCTATAGAGCTTGTTGGTAAGTTCATCCTCGTCAGGCCCGAGCTGACAGCCCAGTACTATGACATGCTGTCTGAGAGGATACTGGTACGTCTATCTCTATCTAACTCTTCTTCTGTCTCTCACTTCCTATATCTCTCTCTCTCTCTCTCTCTCTCTCTCTTTCTCTCTCTCTCTCTCTCTCTGTGTCTATCTCTAGAGTACTCAAACATGCACTCCGAGAGGACACGGTACTTATCTCTCTCTCTCTCTCTCTCTATAGCAGAAAGAGAGAGAGAGTCACTAATGCAAAGGTATATATTTTAGATTTGACAATATTTTATGTAGTGCATTTAGTATATGCAGTTTCCCGTGTTGTGTCCGGTTTGTTTGAAGAATTGACCAACCGGTGACTACACGTGTCGTAGAAGGCGACTAAAGCACTAATATCCCTAGCTACGTCAGAAAGGCCATTCGGTTGGTGAGCTCCTAGGCTCCAGAAATTGCTACAAAAATTTATACAAATGGAAAGGTCTCAAATAGGGGAGTGGCTGATGATACGATGTAGGACATAAGATTTGAGACAGTCTATTCTTATCCTGACACTAGTTAAACTGGGATTCAAGAGAAGATGATGATTAGTGTTTACAGTAGAATTGGATTGTATTTGATGTTGAGAACTATATTGTATTGCAGGACACGGGTATTAGTGTTAGAAAGAGAGTCATCAAGATCTTCAGGGACATCTGCATAGAACAACCCGACTTTCCTAAGATCTCTGAAATGTGCGTCAAAATGATTCGCAGGGTCAATGATGAAGAGGGAATAAGAGTAAGTGATAAATTGTTATCAATTTAGTTATCAATTGTTAGCAGTGGAAGGATAGATTGTTATTAGATTATCATCTAATGCTCTACAACATAGCGGGGTCAGGGTTAAGATTTGTTTAAACAGTTTGCTCACTTGCTTTGCCATACTGGCAACAGCCGATTTACTCTCGGTTTTTCAGGTTTTTTGGTTTTGGTTTTCTTTTGTGACTGTAGCTTTGCTGTACTATGCTAGAACAATAAATATAGTTTCTTCCATTTCTGACTTTCTCTCTCTCTCTCTCTCTCCCTGTTTTTTGCCTTCCCCAGTGCCTGTAGTTCACTACGGAACTGATGAATGAGACGGACTGAGATAATGTTAAAATCGATACGCGAGCCAAGAAGTCCTACTGCCTGTTCTTGAACAGCAGTGGATGATTTGGATGGATGAGCCGCAGATGAGGATGACCTCTGTGCTTCGTCTGTTCTACGTTCTACCAGGAACGTCTCTAGCAAACATTTCAACTGTTCAACGTATTCGGGGAGCTAACTAACTTTCTATGAAGAATGCTGAGAATACTTAGATAGATTAGTTTAGTTTTATTGTATTCGTTGTTTTGATTGATAGATTTGTAGATGTATCGATTGCTTTAGTGATTGGTTGATTGTTTGATTTATAGACATATATTCGTGGATTGTTTGCTTGCTTGATTACATGATTTATGGATGTACTGGTTGATTGATTGATTGATTGATTGATTGATCGAGTAGAAGTTGGTGAACGACACATTCCAGACGATGTGGTTCATGCCGGTGTCAGACAAGGACACCTCGAGGCTGGTGCGCAAGGTCACTAACATATCAGACGTCGTGGCCGCCTGCAGGGAAACCGGTTCTGACTGGCTGGAGCAGCTCATGGAGAATGTTTGTATTCATACTGATGTCCACCATATTGCTAGGCCTAGTACCGCTCTAGTTATTTTTCTTTCGCTGCGTAATTTCTAACTTGAAATAATTTCAATAGAAATTAGTTTAGTTGTCAATTATCACTCATGGCGTGCTCACGTTTGTAGGAGTTAATATGTTCTCTTTGTTAATTTTATTTATTTATTTATTTTAATAGTCTTAGCTTTTGAAAGCACACATGACCGGACGTCACGTTAAACTGTCTCCATGGGCTTATTGTTTTCTGTGCACGTTTGACTTCTTTGATTCATTGATTCATTCATTCATTAGATCATTCATTCATTCATTAGTTCATTCATTCATTCATTTATTGATTATTGATTGGTTCATTCATTCAGTAGTTCATTGATGGATTCATTAATTCACTGATTGATTGATTGATTCATTCATTAATTCATTGATTGATTGATGCTTACAACAGTTACTGAAGAAGGAGGCGGAGACAAGAGAGAAGCCTATGGAGAGGTCGTGCTATCAGATTGTGGATTGTCTGGTGGAACATGTTCTGCAGCTGGAAGAGAAGGCATCGGGTCTGATTATCAAGTCATTATTTTATTGATGTCGCTGGTCATACTCGAGTCATGCGACAGGACTAATAGCTTGTAGTTTAGTGTTTTGATCAACAGCCAGCTGTGCACTTACATGAGTTAGAAAACCTGCGCGTGTTATTGTTTGATGGATTGATCAGTCAGTGAGACTTTACGACAGCGATAGCAACTTAGAATTAATCTCTCTAGGTATTTGTAAATCTGCTTCAACTTCAATGTTAAAATGTTGCCATGCTATGTATGTTTGAAATATCTAGAGCTGTTTTACAGCTCTGTTGTTAAACGTTGTTTGTACTGCAGTGTTCTAGGACTGCTATGTGTGCGCGTAAATAAAAGGTATAAGCAGTGTTTATGTGTTATCACGTGTGTAGAATGCAGCAGTAAGACTGGCTCTAGACTGGTGGGCTGTTTTGCCACGCTGTATCTGTTCTGTAAGGTAAAGCCTGAGCTGCTCGTCAAGCACTGTGTCAACATTCATCCCTACCTCGACATCAAGTGCACGGTATGACTCATCAGTGCTGTTAAAGCTAAAGCTAAGGTTAACGTCAGTTTCCTCACTCGAAAGCGATATCAGTGATGGACTGCTCCGCGGTCGAATATATTACCACTATTTTACTGTTAGTAGATTAAGAACAAAATAAAACTCAATGCTGAGCCTAAGTCCATCTAGCTGCTTGTGAAAATGGGGATGAGGTAACCTTTCATCCTGAGTAAGAAACAAACCCTGGACCTCTGGCTTCACAGTCATCTGAGCCATTGACTTGATCAATACATGTCTTCTCTTGTCTGAGCCACTTTATATTTAATTATTCCTATTATTGTCTAATTATGCTAGCTAAATATCTTTTCTTTCAGTACCGTACAGTTATCCTGCCTGTTAATTTCTACCCTAGAACTAGAAAGCCTGCAATATACTGAGGTAGAAAAGTAGTGATTAATTGACTGATTGAATAAATGATCATTCTGAATCTGGAGCTAACGGTCAATGTTTCATATTGCTCAGTTTCAGATTTTGTTTGTATAATTGTGCAATATTGCTGCATCAGATATCATTGTTTTAAAATAATATGTTTTTATATGCATCATTCTCTGATTGATTGATTGTTTGGCTGATTTATTTATTTATTGATTGATTGATTGTCTCATTGATCGATTGATTGGCTCATTGACTGATTGATTGATTGATTGATTGATTGATTGATTGATTGATTGATTACAGTGATTGATTACAATGATTGATGAGTGAGTGATTGATTGGCTAATTAATTGATTAATTGGCTGATTGTTTGGTTGATTGATTGATTGATTGATTGAGTGATTGATTGGCTAATTAATTTATTGATTGATTAGATGATTGATTGATTGACTGAATGGCTGATTGATTGGCTGATTGAGTGATTGATTGGCTGATTGAGTGATTGATTGGCTAATTAATTTATTGGTTGATTAGATGATTGATTGATTGGCTGATTGATTGGCTGATTTAGTGATTGATTGATTTATTGATTGATTGGTTGACTCTAGGATCAGAGTGATGTAATGGTACTACACAATGTGACGAGAATTCTGGAGCTATCAGTGCCACTGATGGATCACCCCAGTGAGAGCTTCCTCGCTCAGCTTGAGGAGGACATGATGAAGCTTATACTGAAACATGGCATGATGGTCAGTCTTCTGCTTGTCTCATTGATCAGTCGATTGACTAATTGATCATTTGATTGACTAATTGATTGATTGATTGAGATTGATTCATTAATTAAGTGTATAGTGACTACTGACTATTCTCTGGAGCCAGTGGCGACGTCGGTAAGATATTCGACAGCGGATCAGTATGTGCGGGATCAAATCCTGGGCTTGCCCGTCACTGACATCGCTTTCGAGTGAGGAAACTGACGTTAACATTAGGCTTACCAGCTTTTGCTTTATTGAGTCATTCATTCATTCATTAATTTACTGCGTATTGACTCAACAAATGATTGATTGACTGATTGATTGATTGATATGTTGTAGATTGTGCAGAGCTGCGTCAGTTGTCTTGGTTCTATAGTGAACGACGTGACACACAACTATCAGCTGGTCAGGGACTGCTTCCAGCAGTTCTTTGGTACAGTTCTGCTTTATTTCCTACTATCTCGTGTGTACAATGAGCTATGAGTTATTTAACATCGCTGACTTCGCTTTCGAGTGAGGTAACTGACGTTAGCATTAGCATTACCCACTTTTTTTAACAATTCTAGTTCTCCGTTAATGCACGGACGTTTGGAGTGTTTTAAATTTGGAAAGGTGATGAGGTGGTCTCACGTGAAGGTGTAGAGGGTATAACATAACATTACAGAGTCAGGAAGCAATTATATGCTTGTTTAAGACTCATCAGGCTCTTAACTAATACCAATTAATATAAATCAAATCATACAGAATTTATGTCAACATGTGAAATTTATACGTAGCCTATGCATAACACTGAACATGCAATTAGCATCTATTTTACATGTTCTTATGTTTATGTGTATGAGATTGTCTAATTGATTAATTCATACATTTTTTTCCCCGTTTAGTATCGTTTCTTTATTCGTCACAGCACAGATTATACAAACAATAGGAACGTGCATGTAGTTAGATAAACAAATAACAATACAAAAGAGGCTACCATAAGAGATCCATTGATTGATTGATTGATTGATGGACTATAGATCAGTTAATAAAGCTGATGATGGAGCACAAGGCTAACCCAGCCAGTCCACGCTATGCAGCCTCCAGACCCAGGCTGATGAGAGCTCTCTTCACTGTGGGTGTTCTCTGTAAACACTTTGACTTCGACTCTGAGGATTTCGGTGAGGCCAGGGCGTCCATCAGAGACAGCGTGTTTGATGTCCTCATGTACTTCCTCGAAGAGGCCGATGATGAAGTCAGGCTGAAAGCTCTGACTGGTATAGGTGAGTCATTAGATGATCTTACCATTGATGAAAGCTCTTATCGGTATAGGTGAGACATTATCTTACCATTGATGAAAGCTCTGACTGCTATAGGTGAGTCATTAGATGATCTTACCATTGATGAAAGCTCTGACTGGTATAGGTGAGACATTGTCTTACCATTGATGAAAGCTCTGACTGGTATAGGTGAGTCATTAGTTGATCTTACCATTGACGAAAGCTCTGACTGGTATAGGTGAGTCATTAGATGACCTTACCATTGATGAAAGCTCTGACTGGTATAGGTGAGTCATTAGATGATCTTACCATTGATGTAGTCTGACTAGGATAGGTAATTATTTATACAAGTGATCTCACTATTGATGACTTTTGGCAGAAATCTTTAAACAACCATTGTGTGTTTTGCACGTATTTTTGTGCATAATTTTAACTTTATGTGTAAACGTATAACTAGAAACACATGTTAATATCACTGTTGCGTATTTCTCCGCTGACATTGTTGCATCATTGCGTTGTTTGTTGTGTTGACGTCAGGTTTTTTTGTGACACGTCACTATGAGTTCATGCTGGGGTTGTTTCTTGTGTTGACGTCAGGTTTTTTGTGACACGTCACTGAGTTCATGCTGGGGTTGTTTGTTGTGTTGACGTCAGGTTTTTTTGTGACACGTCACTATGAGTTCATGCTTGGGACACGTCTGCGTAACCTCTACCATCACCTGCTCACGAGTATCTGTAATGGGGATGGGGAGGAAAAAGGGGCAGGTGTAGCGGGGGGTCTGCCCCCTGTCAAGATGTGCTGTCAGGTGCTGCGTAACCTGCAGACGTACCTGATAGAGGAGGAGATGAAGATGATGAAAGCCGACTCTGAGTGTGAGTAACGTTCATACACTTAATGTAGCTGGCTGGAGCCAGTGGCAAAGTTGGTACGATACTCGACCGCGGATCAGTAGGTGCGGGTTCGAATCCTGGGCTCGCCCGTCACTGACATCGCTTTTGAGTGATGAAACTGACGTTAGCCTTAGCTTTACTTGAGCTCTTTTAACGTCAGTTTCTTTTCTCACAGCTCGTCAGTAACTGGATAAGTGTTGAATTTGAATTCTGCACCCAATACTGTGTGGGTGGACAACTTGCCCACATGCTCCCAGCTCTCTCCTCACATGCACTGACACCTGCCTAATCCGTTAACATGCATCAAATCAACTTATCTTATATTTTTAACAATGGCTTAGCGCGTTTTCGCAGTCACAGTGCAACCTATGCCTGTGCTATGTTGCTTTCAGATTCTGATATTTAATATATTTGTTTCTTATTGAAGCATTTTCATTGTTTGCTTTATGATCATTACAATTTATTATTCAAATGTTCGTCGTTTGTAAGGGGTTAGGGTTAAACCCTAACCCCTTACAAACAATGGTCGACAACGAATGACGTTTATTAGGGGTCATAGCAAATGGATGCAGTTAACTGAAACAGAGATGATCAGAGCAACAATGAACAGAGACATATGGAGGAATATGACCATGACCGCCCAGGCTTGGAACAAGCACGGCACTTACAGAAGAAGAAATGTTGTACTTTGCTGGTGTTGTACATGTACAAGTGTTGTACTGTGCTGGTGTTGTACTGTGCTGATGTTGTACCTGTGCTGGTGTTATGTACAGGGAGTAAGAGGCAGGACAAGGATGATCTCAAGGAACTCGGGGACGTGCAGTCTGGGTTAGTTTCTAATCATCTAGCTAGGAGACTTGCTGGGCTAGTTGTTAGACTTGACTTAGATATAGTCCGTGGGTCGCAGACTCTACGACAAAGTTGATTTTATCGGAAAATACGCAGAAATAGAAAAAGTACCTTACTGATTGATTTAAAATCTGATACTTTATCAGCTGATGAAAGTGTTTGCTATGTTTGTTTTTATATTCATGTATATACTGTATATATCTTTATTACTCCACTTGAGCAACCAAAACACACACAGAACACTAAAAACTAAATGTGTTTTGTAAACTTAGCGTTCTATTCATCATGTGACACAGACAGTGAAAACCAGCAATAACATATTTATTTTTTTTTTTAACACTGTGCATCAGCAGTACTCTGCTACTTTTTAACAGTGCTATTGTCTTTATCATTGATTGATTGATCGATAAATTAATTTTTGATTAATTGATGAATGATTGATAGACTAATTTATTGATTACTTGCTGATTGATTGATCGATATACTAATTTATTGATTGATTGTAGGATGGCTAGTACAATCATTCAGGTGTACTTGAAGCAGATCCTCGAGTCATTTTTCCACATCCAGGCGGAGGTGAGGATGAGTGCCCTGGAGGTGACGATACTCATCCTGCGTCAGGGGCTTGTGCATCCCGTCCAGGTAATCAATCAAACTGTATTGATCTCTCATCAATGTCCAGGTAATCAATCAATCTCTCTCATCAATGTCTAGGCTCTGATACAGACGTTAAATCCTGACTGTTTTGTTGTTACAGTGTGTACCATACCTCGTTACTATGGGCTCTGATACAGACGTTAAATCCTGACTGTTTTGTTGTTACAGTGTGTACCATACCTCGTTACTATGGGCTGTGATACAGACGTTAAATCCTGACTGTTTTGTTGTTACAGTGTGTACCATACCTCGTTACTATGGGCTCTGATACAGACGTTAACATCAGATTGAAGGCTGATCAACAGCTACAAGAAATAGATAAGAAATATCCAGGCTTCATTCAGGTATTGTAGCGCTAATGCATTGTATGAAGAATTGTGACTTTTCTTTTTTGTGTCATGATGTCAAATTTTGTCATTTAATTCTGCAATTGAGGTTCATGAGTATGTGACAAGTATTGAAGTTGTACGACTCAGTATGGTTGTTCTATAGTCTACTTGTATGTTTATTTTATGATTGTTTTTGTGTGGGAGAGTTAGTTAAGTAATAGCTATAGATTTGCAGTTGAATAAGCAATTGTGACCTATAATCCTATATTGTCCACCAGTGAAAGCAGTGACAGGGTACATACTGAAGAGTAGAAGTACAATAAGTGTTTTATACATACATTGAATATTGAATGTAATGTAGCAAATTAATGAATATAGAATATTTACTACTAAAATTTAAAAGATTTATACAAAATTCTATACTATTTATTAATTTGGTTATTAACTTCAAGTTTCGTAATTCTTCTGGTGATTAATTTATTGCTTGATCGATTGATTGATCGATTGATTGCTTGATCGATTGATTGATTGATCGATCGATCGATCAACTGATTGTTTGACTGATTGGCAGATGAAAGCAATGCACGGTATAAAGATGTCATACACTACAGACTGCAGCAGCTGCTACATTAATTGATTGATTGACTGATTGATTGATTATTTGATTGATTGATTGATTGATTGTTTGACTGATTGGCAGATGAAGGCAATGCACAGTATAAAGATGTCGTACAGACTGCAGCAGCTGCTACATTAATTGATTGATTGATTGATTGACTGATCGGCAGATGAAGGCTATGCACAGTATTAAGATGTCATACAGACTGCAGCTGCTGCTACATTGATTGATTGATTGATTGATTGATGGATTGATCGATCGATTGATTGACTGATCAACAGATGAAGGCAATGCACGGTATAAAGATGTCGTACAGACTGCAGCAGCTGCTACAGCAGCAGCGAGAGCAGGCTGGAGGGGGAGAGTGTAACGGAGAGAGTGGGGGAGGGAATGTGTTGAGAGGGGTGAGGGTGGAGGATGGTAACATAGTCAGTCTGAACAGCTATATCTACTCGCTGATACGAGGAAATAGGAGTCAACGCAGGGCCCTGCTTACCACTGCTCTCAATATGTTCGACGATACCTCCGTTAGTGTCTCTCTCTGTCTCTCTCCCTCTCTCTATCTCCCTTCGTCTCTCTCTCTCCGTTCGTCTCTCTCTCTTTCTCTATCTCTTTCTCTCTCTATCTCACTTCGTTTCCCTCTCTCTATCTCCCTTCGTCTCTCTCTCTCTATCTCTGAGGCTTTTCTCTGTATTTCTATCATTCTTTGTCTCCATTGTAAAATACAGTGTACTGTATTCAGTTTTCGAGAGTACTTTACAGAAAGAGAGTGCAATAATATAATGCTAAACAAAAATTACATTTAAATTTAAATATATATCTAATAAATGTCTACATATGAGTGAAACCATCAATAACCCAGCAACACTCGTACTTGTTTTATATACCATGTACTTATATTAAACATACACATATTGTAGTTTCATGTAGAAGAACTACGCGACCACAATAGTGTTTTGACGCCACGACGGAAAGCTAAATAGTTACACTCATGCCTCAGACTGTCAGGTGTCAAATTTCTATGTGCTTACTCTCATAAATGTTGTGTTGGCTGGAGCCAGTGGCGATGTCGGTAAGATACTCGACCGCGAATCAGTATGTGCAGGGTTCAAATCCTGAGCTCGCCTGTCACTGACATCGCTATCGAGTGAAGAAACTGACGTTAACATTAGCTCTATAGCTCTTTTATGTGTGTAGAAAGCGTCGTTAAGTGAGCTGATCTTCACGGCTGATAACCTCGCCTATTTCTATGTGTTTACTCTCTCTTATATGTGTGTAGAAAGCTTCGTTGAGTGAACTGATCTTCATGGCTGATAATCTCGCCTACTTCCCCTACCAGCAGCAAGAGGAACCTCTCTTCATCATGCATCAGCTCGACATCATCGTCTCTGTGTCCGGATCAAATCTACTCCAGTCCTTCAAAGAGGTTCCTAACTACTCTTCACACTATTCTAGATCTCTGCTTGTTCTATAAGCCGTGCTTTGCTGGTTTTATAAGCTGTGCTTTGCTGGTTCATTGATCTCTTGGATTGTTCTATAGCTCTGCTTGTTCTATAAGCTTTGCTTTGCTTGTTCTGTAAGCTGTGCTTTGCTGGTTCATTGATCTCCTGGATTGTTCTAGAGCTCTGCTTGTTCTATAAGCTGTGCTTTGCCGGTTCATTGATCTCTTGGATTGTTCTAGATCTGTGTAATTCATTTACTGACTAATTGGTTTTTTAAATGATTCGTTAATGATTGATTGATTAATTGATTGATGATTGATTGATTGATAATTGATTGATGGACTGCTTGATTGATTGATTGATTGATTAATTGATTGATTGATTGATTGGTTGATGCAGGTGTTCTACCCTGCTATAGTGCAGGCTGAGGAGGAGCGCAGTGCTGCCATGCAGGAAGAAAACCAGTTTATGGAGGGAGAGAACGGCTCTGCCGTGTCGTCCATGACAACACCGGGTCATGTCAACAAGTCGAGAGGCCCTGACCTAGAGGATGAGGATGAAAATGAAGAGACGCTTATGAGTAAGTACTAGTGCACTGGTGTGCCTGTGTATGCCAGTGTGCGTGTAGCGGTGTATTGGTGTGCCTGTGTGTGTATGTGTTTGTATCTCTGTGTATGTGTGTATTGGTGTGCCTGTGTATGTGTGTTGTGTATTGATGTGTATGCACTTGTGTGTGCTGTGTATTGTGTGTTGGTGTATGTTTGTCTCTTGTGTACTGGTGTGTATGTGTTTGTATGGTTTTGTGTCTAATATGTATGTTTGTATGTATGTGTGCAGATCCATAAAGGTTTGTTTTTGTATGCTTTTTCCAGTGTTTGTTGTATGGCAGTAGTCATTAGTAGACAGTCTTTAGTTTTCTTTACGTCACTGTGTGTTAGACTCTGTAGACATTGTCCCATACAATCCCGTACAACCTAGTTATATGTTGGTAAAAATATTCTGCAGTTTAATGTTAATTGATGCATAAGTTTGTGACGTCAGCACTCATATGTCTGTAATATAAGCACACATAACTGTGACGTCAGCACATGTTTAGCAGTGTAATTGTTTTATGCTGTGACAGGTTTGCTGCCTGAAGACGTACGACCACTGAGAGAACTACAGCTCAAGTCACAGGCCTGCGTTCTACTGCTCGTTCTCAAGCAGCATCTCAAAGACATGTACGGCTTCACCGACAGGTTAGTTTCTACTGCTATCATCATCTGTTAACTCTGCGCAAATAGCTAAATGCTCAACTAGATAGAACGCTTCTCATTCTCTTCGATGGCCTATTGTTTTGTCTGTGCTTAATTTGTGTGATTAATGTATATTTCTCTATATTAAATTTTATATTATTTTACTTTCTATTCAGTTGACTATTTTCGTGTGCCTGTCTTCATTTTGCATGGCATATGCTGTGTTTGAATCTAATAAACATAGATCTCTCTTGTCTATTCTCTACAGTAAGATCCAGAACTTTGCTCCCACAGACTGTAAGAACTTTGAGAAGCCAGTGAACAGAAAGCCGGGGGTCAAGTTCTACCCACGCCTGGCCCTCGAGATGGTTCAGCGGGGTCCACCCCCCACAGAACTCAACGAAGAACAGAAAAAAGAACTTGTACACGCCTACCTCGATGTGAGTACCAGTGTAATACTCTGCCATCTTGCAAAGCTTTCTTTATGTCTAATTACACTGATGAGTTGATTTGACTGTAATTTCTGCTTTTCCTCGTCTATTCATGTTAAACTTGTGTGTCCTAGTTTAGGATGCACTGATCATATCAAGCTGATGTGACCTAGTTTAGGATGCACTGATCATATCAAACTAGTGTGACATATTTTAGAATGCACTGGAGTGATTCATTAATAGCTGTACTCGTGCAGTATTTTAATGTAATTCTGCCTGCTTGGTATTCCTTAGTTATGTTTAGATCTGAGGATTCATGGCTCAGTGACATTTACTGAAGTAAAGGTCTTTAAAATTAATTCTTTAACCACATCAGGTGTGTTCTGTATATTAAATCACATTATACTGCTATTTGTTGTAAATTACATTAAAATATTTAATCTAACATACTGTGCTGTAGTTTTCCCGACCCTAGTTATACTGGGATTCAAAGGAAGATGATGATGATGATGATGATGATGATGATGATGATGATGATGATGATGATGACTGCGCTGTAGTTTACTAGTAATTGCTGTTTGTTTTGAGTCAAAGATCTTATGCTGGCGATATCTCTGCAGTATTGTGTAACATTGTGATGTATTGTGTTCAGTTCAAGGAGCTGATGCTGACGATAGATCCTGAAGACGAAGATGATGATGACACTGCAGCTGTCAATACGTCGACCAATCACGCGCCGGCAGACAGACAGCAGCAGCAGAAGCTAGCCCAGCAGAAGCAGCAGCAGCAGCTGAGACTGCAGCAGCTGCTGCAGCACCGCCCCCCTCCAGTGCCTAGAGGTCAGCAGCTGGGACAGCAGAGATTGGCTGGAGACCTGATATTGGACGCTCACACTCCAGCTGATCAAAACAGTGCCGCGGTACGATTGAGAGAGAGATATGTGTTTATTTCAGCATCAACGCCAAATCACTGACAAATACAAATAGAAATAAACATTTACAAGATTTAAAATAAAAAATTCCCCGAAATACAGGGTATCAAAGAGTCTGTAGAAACTAGAACAACGGCCGTCAGGGAATAAACATCTTATCTAGCTGACCACCGTCTATAACTATATTAATTGCACTGTTGATTACTTTAGCTATGACTGCCAGTGTTTAATTTGTATTTAGTCATCTCATGTGCGTATATTAATCAGTACTGGTATTATGTTCAAGAATCCATCAACTGGTTTTCATAGATTTCATCATTGAATTGTGGACAACTATTAATTAACTATTAATTAATAATTTTATGAATTTATTTATTATTATTTAACGTATTTATGTTGACTCTTAATTATTTTATTAATCAAGTATCACTTCCTTGCTACAGTTTGCACATTTATTTAAGAGATAGGTTCACTGATCTGATTTCTTTTAATTTCTTCTCTTTCCTAATGGCCAGAGTAAATGATAAAACTAACTTATAATTTACATCAAGAGATGAATTAATTTATTGACAGAACGATTTATTGAATAGTCTATAGTCTGAATCATTTTATTGATTGATTGATTGATTGTTAAGCAGATGTACTCGTCGCGCCCCTCTACGTCAGGCTGGGTCAATCAGAAAGCATCTGGGGGCGGAAGTGCCAGCAAGCCCAGGAGGTCACAGGGGGGTCAGGGCGGGGGCGCAACCCCCAAGGGAAAATCAGGGGGCAAGAAAGGACAGAAGAAGAAGAAGAAAAAGTACAATGCAAGCGAAAGTGAAGAGAGCAGTGACGATGCTAACAGTGACCCAGATTGGGGTTAAACTAGGTCACAAGATGACCCTGAAGAAGTAGATCAAGGTCGAAGGACTGCTAGAATCAGTGCTTAGACAAATAGTCAAGAAAAACGATGTATATTAAATACGTGCGAATGTAATGAAGCACAGTGCAACAGCCGTTAGACGTCAGTTGTTGTGGCATTTAGATGATGCAGTTAGATGATGCAGTTAGATGTGGTTGATGATGCTGATGAATGATGTAGTGACAGTCAAGAACTGTTTCAGTGTGAGAAGTAATTTGGTGAGGTTGAGATTAGCTGCTGTGGAAATGGAAATGGGGAATGAGTTGAATTATATCAGCAGTGAGTGACATCTGGAAGTGCTGTACAGTTGTTTGTCAAAGCTTCATTGCGACTAAGTAGCGTTATGAAATAATCTCTGAGTTTGAGCGATCCTATTGGTTGACTTTAGATAATTCAGTAGCCAATGAATGATCTCTGTTGTGTAATTCTTATTGAACTGCTGCTCTGCTAAGATTTAGCGTTTTCACGGTGGACTTTCTCGCTGATACCGTTCGTAAAATAGAACTGTTTAGCTCGTTCAGTTATCAACGACTAGAATGAACTAAAATAAACTACAGTTTAGCTCGTTCAGTTGTAACTTAAGCGTATGGAATCTAGTATAGGCTGAAGAGCTCTGTAGAGGGATGCGTGTAACGTGTAAATATCTAAGTGCTTGGATGAGACGGGAGCTTTAGCAGCGTGTTGTTAACTGTGAGTCTGTCCCACCACTCGATTGTTGTAGCAGCTGGGTGTGTTGATGGACAGTAGCATTAAATCTGTACTAGGGACACTGCGTAGTCAGTGCTGCTGTGAATAGCTGGCAGAGAAATCTGGAGTCTTTGTCTTATGTATCTTACATAGTTGTCTGTTTTTTACCTATTTTGTCTGTTTATATCTGTGCATATGGTTAGTTGTACTTATTTGTATATTTAATTACGAAAACGTTATATGCTATCAGACTGCCTCATAGCTAGCGGATTGTGCGCATTGATTCATAAGTCTTAACTTGCTTCGTTCTTCAAGAAGAAAAGGGACGAAACCCAGCGCTACTTGCTTAGTGGATGAGGAGATTTCATCGTGGGTCTTCTAGCAAATGCACATTCATATTTATTAATTAGAGTGTTTAGTTGTAACTCGCTGATGCTTAGACTGTGTGTGTGATATAGGTATTTACTGCATATTCTTCATATTCTTTAATGATGATGAATTTAGCAATAGACTCAAACCTCTAGGTGAGATCTTATATCTAGAATTTCATTGACTGACTGATCGGCTGATTGATGTGTTGATTGTACTGAAGGTTTTTCCTGCTGATCATCAACATCATCTTCCATTGAATCCCAGTTTAACTAGGGTCGGCATATAAATAGACTGTCTCAAATCTTCTCTGTCCTACATCTTATCATCGGACTTCGCCACTGGCTCCAGCCAGTGGCGAAGTCGGTAAGATACTCGACCGCGGATCAGTATGTGCGAGGTTCAAATCCTGGACTCGCCCGTCACTGACATCGCTTTTGAGTGAGGAAACTGACGTTAACTTAGCTTTAGCAGCTTTTACCAGACAATCCCCTATTTAGGATATTCATACGGATGTTATCATTTGTTAAAGAGTTCAGATGTTGATCAATGTTGAACGATGGCTCCTGACTTAGCCAGTCTTCAAGTCTTCATGTATCTGCTAACTACATATAATGTTTTTTGTAGTACACTTGATTTATATAGTCGAATGTATAGAGCACGTGTCTAATCAGTAGGAGGCCATAGGTTCTAATCCCAGCCCGACTCTCTCAGGAAGTGTAGTTTGTGGCACTAAGCAGCAGCTTATTAGTTTATTTGATTGTTTTAGTTGGATGGTTAACTTGTTGGCGTGCTTATCTGACTACTACTCTAACAGGAGTACCCGGGTTCAAATCTCTGCCTGGTACTGTAGTACAGAAGGTCTCTAATTGAGCCATGTGATACAGAAAGAAATGTTAAACCTTTAAAAAGGTCTTCAGCACAAGTCATCAACAGCATGTCCAAGGCTTAACGTTAGGCTCAGCAGCGTGTCCAAGGCCTATTCCTATTGGTTGTAGACAGCATACACCTCTCAGAAGCGCTTTAAGAACAGTGACGTCATGGCTAGTTTTGAAAGCATCAACCGGTTTAAATGTACATAGATTGTAAGATGAGGGCTTGCTTAGAACCGCTCCAGAACGTTCTCTGATATTAATTGATGTTTGATTTTTTTGTAAGAACGGTTTTGTAGTTCATTTGTTGTTCTTACGTTCTGTAAATTACATTGTTTGATAAACGCTTCTGCCTCTACGTTTTTTACAATGTATTGCAGATTTGTCTTATTTTTTCTAATCACTGGTACTTAATCATAGTAGAGTTCAATGCGCAACATTTTACAACAGGCCACTATTTAGCAGCTGTTTACCGAATTTGATCTTTAGAAACTGACTAACCAAAACCGTAATCATTTCAAAATAATTCGGGTGCGATGCGGTTTTGATCACGTTAAATGTCAAGTAATGTCTAACACCATAATGAAGGTAGCTATGACTGTATAACAGGTTATTCTATAGGCTACACAACCTAAGTATAGCCCAGAAGAGAGCATGCCATAAATGTCTACTTAACGTGCTTGAATATGCTATATAATAAATACAAATTAAGTTAATTAATATCTCCTCTAACCCACATACATGTATACTTATTGAATTTCTTATTTATACTGCCTACAGTTTGTGCTCGTGGGCTGTTCGCAAACTTGATTTGACGCATGCAAGTCCAATTCCATCACAATGTGATGGCTATTAAAAACTCTTTATTCGAAGAATACGGCTTCATGAAACTGAATTTGTAGAGATCGAGCAGTTAAGTGGAAGCAAACTCCGATGCAATGTTAAATCTTGGAAAGAATAAGGAATAAAAAATTGGAAATAAGAGTAATGAAAGATTAAGATGATCGAGATATGATTGCCAGTGGCGAAGTGGTTTAAGTGGATGGTCTGATATGAACATTGCAGAAGTAAAGTATAGAATTAAATACATTTATATATTTATTACTATTGGTATATTTTATATATTTTTCATTATTTATATATTTTATTGTTTATTAAATAAGTATAAAGAAAACGAAAGAGATCGAGAGAGTCTACAGAAAAGAAGTAGCGAGTCAATATAGTAGTATGGTATGCAAGTTAAAACATGCGAAAAGCACTAATATTAGAGTGTCTTAATTGCGACATTTATAATGCTTCAATAGCGTAGAGGTAACGTCATGAAGTTTTAAATTACAGATACTGAGGTGAATTGAACTCTCGCGGTTTCGAATCCCAGCCGCGCTGATCTGAGAGTAAAATCTCGGACATTCACTGGACTTTTTACGTGGAAAATTACACTAAATTGCCTAACGGGTTTAAACATGTTGTATTAATAATGATAAATATCAAAATAGTTGATCATTTCACTATAATGTGTGTTATTATTAGTGTTATAATTTACTTTTTGTTTATTTTACTTGAAGAATTTCAGCCTAGAATTATGGTTCCAATTCCACATTCTGGCATAAGAGAAAGAAATAGAGATCCCATATGCGTAAGTATGCAATGCTACTGTACTACGACTAATATGTGTGCATTTATTTATTGAAATTACCTCGCTGTTCTGTTCTTTATTGGTGTTGTTGCGGCTGACTTAAAAGTAGCTATTAACTGTTACTGTATAGTGGTACCACTCAGCAGCTGTGTTTATAAACAACTATCTCTAATTTCTGCTAATATCGCTCATTAAACTCTATTAGTTACTGCTTGCAATCAATTGTTATTACCGATATGCTTAACTGTAGAAGTTTGTCTCTATTGGCGCATATCTCTTCTCGTAGTTTGTATGTAAGAAGCAGATGTAACCGCATAAATGTTACAAATGAGCGATGTTTGAGGTTTTATAATTCTTTACCGGTAGATATCGAATGTGCTAAAATAAAATTTCCGAAGCGATACTTCATCTCGACACCGATTTACTATGTTAACTCCGGTTAGTTTCATCAGGATTTGCGAGTAACTGTTAAATAGTAATACAACTAATTTATTTCATAGATTACTTTACTATAAATTCTATCCATTACTGTTCATTTTTGGCGTAAATTTAATATTAATAAAGATGTGGCATCTATTTTTATATTTTCACAAAGGAGGAAAATGGTCTGGCTGAGATTTGATCTGATGGCTTCCTGCTTCTCATGCAATTTCTATTCGGCTATCCAACTGGTACTGGCATTAAATTGCTAATATTTTCTCCTTTGCTTCCAGTAACAAACTCAATCAATTAATCAATTATTAGATATAACATCTCTTGTTTCTATCTTTAGTCTGATTTTCCGCATTTTATTTTATTTTTCACTGATTTGGACCTTTCTTTTGCTCACCAGCTTGGCTTTGTCTCATTAGTGCTCGACGTTGTCATGGACAACATTAGGACTAATTGTTGATGATTATTTTTAATTTATTCGCACAGTTCCACATATTGGACACCTGTATTCTAACGTTCTGGCAGATGCTGTGAGCAGATGGTATGCTATGTGTGGCTCGTCGGTCACATTCTCTACAGGAACTGACGAACACGGACTCAAGGTTTGAGGAACATCAGTTTACTTGTCAAATCAGTTAATATAATCTTTGAACTGGTGCATCCATTTCTGTTGCAAGATACGTTGGTGACCTTTTGACAAAGTGCTTTAGTCATTATGTTTAGTATGAATGTAAAAGCTAAAAAAAGGTAAGGTTAACGTCAGTTTTCTCACTCGAAAGTGATGTAAGTGACAGGAGAGCTCATTATTTGAAGCTAGCACATACTGATCCGCGGTCGAGTATCTTACCGACTTGGCCACTGGCTCCAGCCCAGTGTATAAATAATAGACTCATAATAAAAAGTTTAATAAGATTCTAAGTTTCACAGTTGTTTTCATACCACTAACTTGCTGTCTGAGATGGTCAAGCAGAGTTTTGAACCCATAGCTTATCAGCAGCATGCTACTGACTTGTCACAAGTTTGCCAGGTTTCCTGAACATGAATATATTACATGATGTGCGCAGATATATCAAGATGAGTGCATAAAGTAGTCTTCAAGACCATTTTATAAACTCCTATGACTGAATACTTTGCTAATTGCAGGGTTATTGGAAAGCCTCACAAATATTTGAGCCTATGCTCATAAGTTGCCAATGAGTAACTAGTATAGATATATAATTAACCGTCCAGGCATTAATTGAAATCTCTTTCCAAATTACATTTATGTATTTTATAAGTATGAATTCAGATATTAAAACTATTGTACAATGTATTTTATTTAAAGAGAGTCACAAATAAATGAAACATTTACTAAAATAATTGTTTTGAAAATAAATGGAGGATGAAACATTTGCTGTTATTTCAGATTCAACAGGCCGCTGCAGCTCATGGTGTTGTAACTAAAGAATTCTGTGACTCCATGTCTCAACAATTTCAGGTATTACATCATCATCATCATCTTCTTTTTTGAATCTCAGTTTAACTAGGGTTGGGAAACTAGTAGACAATTTAAATTTCCCATTCGTTTTAGAAAATATTCTAGCAATTTCCGTATCCTAGGCGTTCTCCTACTGAAGATCATTGTTCAATGTCACCTTTTATGAAATATGCAGGCCACCGTTATTCTAGGCTGGTATAGCACTGTTGATTGATTGATTGATTGATTGATATGTCATAACACAGAGGCTGTTCAAGCAGGCTGGTATAGGCTACACAGATTTCATACGTACAACAGAGGCCAGGCACAGACAAGCAGTGGAAGAAATGTGGGTAGGTGCGTGTGACATTTTATGTAAGAAATAAAGTGAGTTTAGTAGTTATGTGTGTGTATGTACTGTGTATATATATATACATGTGTGTGTATATATATATATATATATATAATATATCTATATATATATGTATATATATGTATAAATATATATATGTATAATATATATATATATATATATATATATATATATATATATATATATATATATATCATTTATCCTAATAATGAATTTGTGTTATATTTCATTATATTTGTTATTGTTCTGAGTGATACATATTGTTATATTTATTATTTTATAGGTATATATATAAATGTAAAACTCTATCACTTAATCATGACTTAGATTAGTGCATGAAAGTTTTCAACAGATTGATGCAGCAGCTATAGATTTGATCGTGGAAGAACAGATATAAACTGATTTCATTGTTATGTGATAGAACACGCTGTATAGACGTGGGTTCATATATGTGATGGAACACGCTGTATAGACGTGGGTTCATATATAAACTGATATCATTGTTATGTGACAGAACACGCTGTATAGATGTGGGTTCATATATGTGATGGAACACTCTGTATAGACGTGGGTTCATGTATAAACTGATGACAATTGTTATATGACAGAACACGCTGTATAGGCGTGGGTTCATATATAAACTGATATCATTGTTATGTGACAGAACACGCTGTATAGACGTGGGTTCATATATGTGATGGAACACGCTGTATAGATGTGGGTTCATGTATAAACTGATGACAATTGTTATATGACAGAACACGCTGTATAGATGTGGGTTCATGTATAAACTGATGATCATTGTTATGTGACAGAACACGCTGTATAGGCGTGGGTTTATTTACAAGGGCTCCTATGAAGGCTGGTACTCGGTGTCTGATGAAGCTTTCCTGACAACCGACGAAGTTCTGGAGGTCACTGATCTACATGGCAAGAAGGGCATGGTAAGTGTCGAGCTATTAATTGTTAAATATTACTTTAATAAAGCAAATATTTCTGATTAATATTTTTATTGATTAATTAATTGTATCAGTTGAAGGATTGACTGACAAATTGACCCAGCTACTGACTAACTGACTGACTAACTGATTTATTGATTGATTGATTATTTGCTATATTGATTGACTGCAGGTGTCGAAGGAGAGTGGTAGACCAGTTGAGTGGATGAAAGAAGAGAACTACATGTTTCGTTTGTCTGAAATGTCTACGTCTCTCACACGATGGCTGGATAGTGGTAAACGTTAGTACAATAAAAATTGGTAAAGCTAATGTTAACGTCAGTTTCCTCACTCGAAAGCGATATCAGTTACAGGCGAGCCCAGGATTTGAACCCTGCACCTACTGATCCGCGGTCGAGTACCTTAGCGATTTCGCCACTGGCTCCAGCCAGTACAATGAATAATGTAATTTAATTACAATTAAACATAATTACTGCCTAATTTAATAGTAACATTCTGTGTCGAGTAATAACGGAAATGGTAAGAGTTACGCTGGGACCATATTCCTTCTGCTATTTGAGAAATCCAGATTGAAAACTCTGTAAGTCTACTGGTCAAATGCAATACAATGCAAAGAAGAAATAAACCTAAACTACTGCAGCAAGGTCGTCTGGTGAGGAAGTTAGAGATATTCCTCTCTAGGAATTTATAACTTCTAGAAATCTCTATATACATGTATGTGTTAGTAAATATCTTTAATTGCCTTCTTATCCTTTATGGTTAGGACACATTCTAAGGGGGGAAAGTATATTAATAGAGGTCATAGAAGGTAGAATTGAAGGAAAAAGAGGCAGGGACAGGCCGAGATTAGATATGTTAGATTTTTTTAAATTTAATTTTTTTTTATTCCGTATAGTTACACACATGACATACCGCATGTGTTTACAATGTTTCCTTTCTTAAGTTTCTGTTTTTGTAGTTTTCGTTATTTCCTCCATTCCTTTCCATGGTTATTAGTAATCATTGCCTTTTGTTGGCGCTCCAATAGCAGCCGGCGCGGATTTAAGAATAACCTCCAACACCCTGGGGATTGTTTACTTTCAAAGCTGTCTACACGCGGTCTTCCAAAGTGGTCGCCAACCATTTACTAACCGCGTGCAGCGTGGCTTTACTTCGTTCAACTGACGCGCAGCTTAACTGAGTGCGCTAAATCCCCTCCCTAAAACAACTGCCCCGGGTGAGGATTAGATGATTTAAAGACCCACTCATATGTGGAAAATGAAGAGGAAGGCGGAAGACAGAGAAGAGTGCAGGCGTTATGTACCATGGACCTGCCAGTAGGCAGTGCACTAAGAGAGAGATCCTTGATGATACCCTGACCAGACTGTTGGTCTAACTCAACTTATTCTTCTTCAGTGCATTGCCAAGTTTCAGGTTCAAGGTACATATTCATACTCAAAATCTGCTTTCTCGCTCCATAAGAGCACTCCTTAGATCAACAAGTTAATCCCTTCACACAGTCTATGCCATTTCCATACCTTACGTAACCTATATCTTGGGAAAGGTATGGCTTCTGAGGTAGTTTCCCATTGTCTTCCTCAACTATCTTTTCTAATAAGCCACCATCGTCAACACGGTCTAGACCTAAAAGAGCTAGTTCTTTCCTACTATTCTTCCAGCACATGTTTTCTTTTCTACACATATTCTCCTCTTTCCATGTGTTTCGCCTACTCTCCTAGGCGTCTCAAACTTGACGGACTTGCCTGGGCCGACTTGGCCCATCCTGGACTACAGCACTACTACCAGCCACATCCACATCGGTGACACAAAAGCCTGCTGAGTCATACTGGACCTAGGGGACTACTTATCATTACTTTTTTATGTCTCTGTTTCATACCGTTTATTAATTCATCTCAGCATAGATTGTTCAAACATTGGGATCGTACTTGTAGTCAGGTAAACCAACAAGCAATACGAAAGAGTCAGTACATTTCTGGTACATTCTAAAGTATATAGTACCTACTGGTACATTGGGTAATCATTGGGTATATTTTGGATAAGCAGGATAATTTTCCCAGGGAATGACGCCTCTGCCCAGTAAATGTTAGTCGAAGCTGAGGAAGGCACAGGGGGCCCACTGCTTCACAAGCGGAATCCCCTGAATAATGGTATATCTAAAGGAATGTTGTAGATGATTTTAAGATCCATGCTTATGAGCACTTGAAGAAGAAAAGGAAGATAGAGATGAGTGCAGGTGTTATATACCATATACCTACCAGTAGGCAGTGCACTAAGAGAGAGAGACTTGTACGTTATAAAATATAAAATAAAATAAAACAAAATATCACATACTTAACTAAAACACTTGAAGATATGTATATTGAATGATGTGTATTGAATACACTCAATACAGATCAACTACTTGACCCATAATACGTATAATATTTTAAGTAAACATCATGTGATGTCTCATGTTGTAGTGATACACCCTGCGACATTTGAGCCGATGGTGAGGAAGTGGATAGAGGCAGGTCTACCAGATCTCTCTGTGTCGAGGTCAAGATCTAGGATACCCTGGGGCATACCTGTGCCAAATGATGATACACACACTGTATGTTCTATCTCTTTCTCTCCCTCTCTCTTGCTCTCTCTCTCTCTTGCTCTCTCTCTCCCTCTCTTGCTCTCACTCTCTCTCTTAATATATATCTCTCTCTTACTCAATCTATCTCTCAATATTTGTCTCTCTCTCGCTTCTCATCACTCTCTCTCTCTCTCTCTTACTCTCTCTATCTATCAGTCTCTCTCTCTTGCTCTCTCTCTCTTGCTCTCTCTCTCTCTTGCTCTCTCTCTCAATATATCTCTCCCTCTTACTCATTCTATCTCTCAATATCTGTCTCTCTCGCTCTTCTCATCACTCTCTCTCTCTCTTACTCTCTCTATCTATCAGTATCTCTCTCTTGCTCTCTCTCTCTTGCTCTCTCTCTCTCTTGCTCTCTCTCTCAATATATCTCTCCCTCTTACTCATTCTATCTCTCAATATCTGTCTCTCTCGCTCTTCTCATCACTCTCTCTCTCTCTTACTCTCTCTATCTATCAGTATCTCTATCTCTTACTCTTTCTATCTTTTTTATATTTTTTAATCTTTCTCTCTTTTACTCTTTCTTACTTTTTCTCTCTCTTACTATTTCTATCTCTCAGTGCAATGATGTTTACACCCTAGGGGCTTAGCTCACATTAATGATGGTGTGCACTGTTGACCATCCTTTCTCCCTCCCTCTCTCTCTCTCTCTCACTCTCTCTCTCTCTTTCTACCTCTACCTCTCTCTGTCTCTCTCTCTCTCTCTCTCTCTCTCTCTCTCTCTCTCTCTCTCTCTCTCTCTCTACCTAACTCCCTGATAGTATAAACACACGTTTAGCTCTGCAGTGTCTGCCTGTGCTACTTGTCATCACTCTTTTGATATCCACATATTTCCTATTATTTTATTGTTGTTGTTGTTGCTCTCTTCTGCAGATATACGTGTGGCTAGACGCACTTGTAAACTATCTTACTATTGGTGGGTACCCTGCAACCAGTCAGAAAGAGTTTAACTGGCCTGTCGACTGTCACGTGGTGGGCAAGGATATTCTCCGGTCAGTTATTCATTTATTGCTTATTATTTATTGTTTATCATTATTATTATTACTATTATTATTATTATATTTGTGTACTTTTATTTTTTACCCCGGTGTAAAGAACCTGGGGTTTGATAGAAACGATTCAAACAATACGTGCTGAATCGCCACCCGGCTACTCGAGGTCATCAAACGGCTTAAAAGAATTGTTGAAGCAGACTGCATTAAATCTTTGCAAAGTCATGGAAAGCCTTTGCCAAAGAAAAAACTGTTGCTCTTATTATTATTATTATTATTGTTATTATTATTATTAATATCATTAATTATTATTTATTGTGGTACTGTTTCCAACTGTGATTGGCTCGCTTACTTCTCTCTCCATAACTGTATTTAATACTAAATATTTTTATCTAGTGCTCTGCCAAGTGGCAGGTCCAAAGAACACTTTCATACTCAGAATCTGTTTTCACGCTCCATATGAACGCTCCAATGATCGACAGGTTTAATGACTTCACAACCAGTGTCCCGGACACAACACGGGAACATATATACACTGTATAGTTATACGTAGCGGGAACATGTGTACTGTATAGTAATACACATATATTGTATATGACTTATTTTCCTATACGTGTTATATATATTGTAATTCTATCTTCAGCTTGTCTTTTATATCCACTAGCAAATTCAATATGAAACCATGCGCCATCTCCAGTCTAGATCTACCCCTATCTATTTTATTCTTTTTCTATTACCTTTTTTTGGCATAGCCTACCTGAACTGTTTGTTGTTATAGAAATATTGCTACAGAAAATCTGTAAGATTATAATACACCTACCATATAGTATTGTATTTTTACTTACACATTGTATTCATTAGGGATTTTACTGATTTGCCTGTTTATTTTTATTGTTCATTGTTGCAGATTCCACGCAGTGTACTGGCCTGCTTTTCTATTGGCTGCTGGTTTGGCTCCACCTCGACAAATACTCTGCCACTCTCATTGGCTGTACGATAAAGAGAAGGTTTGTGATTGGCTCTTTGATTGATTGATGTTTGCTTGTATATATGTGTAGATGTATGCCTGTATGTATATGTAGATGTATGCCTGTATGTATGTGTAGATGTATGCCTGTATGTATGTGTAGATGTATGCCTGTATGTATGTGTAGAGGTATGCCTTTATGTATTATGCGTATTTGTATGCCTGTATGTATATATATAGATGTATGCCTGTATGTATATATATATAGATGTATGCCAGTATGGATATGTAGATGTATGCCTGTATGTATGTGTAGAGGTATGCCTTTATGTATTATGCGAATTTGTATGCCTGTATGTATATATATAGATGTATGCCTGTATGTATATATATATAGATGTATGCCAGTATGGATATGTAGATGTATGCCTGTATGTATGTGTAGAGGTATGCCTTTATGCATTATGCGTATTTGTATGCCTGTGTGTATATGTATATAGATGTATGCCAGTATGTATATATATAGATGTGTGCCTGTATATACTTGTAGATGTATGCCTGTATGTACTTGTAGATGTGTGCCTGTATGTACTTGTAGATGTATGCCTGTATGTATGTGTAGATGTATGCCCGTATGTATGTGTAGATGTGTGTGTAGATGCATGCCTGTATGTATGTGTCGATGTATGCCTGTATGTATGTGTCGATGTATGCCCGTATGTACTTGTAGATGTATGCCTGTATGTGTAGATGTATGCCTGTATGTGTAGATGTATGCCTGTATGTATGTGTAGATGTATGTCTGTACGTGTAGATGTATGTCTGTACGTGTAGATGCATGCCTGTATGTATGTGTAGATGTCTAAGAGCAGGGGTAACGTTGTGGACCCGTTTGACAGACTCACACGATACTCACCAGACGGCCTCCGCTATTATCTGCTCAAAGATGGCGTGCCACATCATGATGGCAGTATGTATTCTCTCATTTATTTCTTTTTATTTAACTTTTCTCTATTTTCGCTCATCAATTATATATTAAATTGTACTTTTTATTTTGGTTAAAATGGTTTTTGTCTCTACTACTGAATGGTGCCTTAAACTGCGAGAACATTCTTTGTTGTTGTTGTTGTCTTATTATGAACTGTTATCTTCTTAAAGCAGCCCACTGGCCGGCTTCTAAACCTCCTATTAAATGTTAGTGTTCTTAGTCACGTATTGATTTACTGTGTGTTCATAATTCATTCATTTCTTCGTTCACTGATCTCTTCGTTCTTGCGCTCATTGGCTTTTATTAACTACTACTGGTTATGACTAATTATTTCGTCTATTTATCTATCGTTTTATTCATTTATTCACTCATTCACACATCCGTTCGTTGGTTGATTTATTTATTTTACTCATTGATTGATTGACTGATTGATATATTGGTTAATTGATTGATGATTAATTAATTAATTTATTTATTTATTGGCTAATTGATTGATTGACTGATTGATTGATTGATTGATTGACTGGTTGATTTATTTATTGATTGAATGACTGATTGATTGATCTATTTATTTATGTATTGATTGAATGATTTTTTGATTGATTGATTGACTGATTGACTGATGCAGGCTTCACGGACGAGAGAGCCGTTGAATGCATCAACAGTGACCTTGTCAACACGTTTGGTAATCTATTGAGTAGAACAACATCCCAGTCACTCAACAAAGCTCAGATCTTTCCACTCTTCCACCCGGAGCTCTTTCAGCTGCACGCCACGGAGGCTGACAGGGACTTACTGAATCAGCTGAGACTCCTTCCAGGTGGGTTGTTGATGATGATGATGATGATGATGATGATGATGATGATGATGGTGGTGGTGGTGGTGGTGGTGATGGTGGTGGTGATGGTGATGATGATGACGATGATGTATTCGTATTGTATATTTGTGTATCTGTTATATATTTATCTGCGCAATATGTAAGTGTATGTCTTTGTGTATTTATGTTCATGTATATGTTTGTATTTATATCCCCGTGTTGTGTCCGTTTAAAGAATTGACCAACTGGAGACTGCATGTGTCGTAGAAGGCGACTAAAGCACTCAGATTCATACCAGCGTAGGAAGGGCATTCGGTCGGTGAGCGCCTAGGCTCCGGAAATTGCTACAAGGAATTTAAGTGAATGGAAAAGTCTCCAATATGGGATTGACTGATGATATGATGTAGGACAGAGAGGATCTGAGACAGTCTATTCGTATCCCGATCCTAGTTAAACTGGGATTCAAGGGAAGATGATGACGATGTGTTTGTATTTATATATTACTTTGTATTTATATATTACTTTGGACTGAATTTCTGGATTTTGGAATTTGCACCTTTTTTGGACCTTCTTTTTGCTCGCTGGCTTGATTTTGTCTCAATAGTGCTCGATGTTGTCATTGATGACTGTAGCACTTTAATGGTTGTTATTATTATTATTGTTATTATTAATGTATGTTTCTATGTATTTCTCTATGTGTTTTTATGTCTGATGTTGTCATGCACGACGATAGCACTCTTGTTGTTGTTGTTGTACGTAGCTATGGTAGACACGCACTATCGCTCGTTCGACACTCATCGTGCGCTGGATGTCATCATGAACCAGCTCTACAGAACCAATGCCTATGTGCAGCAGCACAAACCCTGGGAGCTGGCTAAGCAACTCACCTCCTCACCAACCACTGGTTACTATGGCGATTCTGAAGCGTTGCTAGACAACGTGCTGCACGTTGCCATGGAAACCGTTAGAGTTGCTGCGCTGTTGCTACAACCGGCTGTTCCCAGTCTCTCAGACAGAGCGCTGACGAGACTAAATGTGCCGACCAATCAGAGAACATTCTCACACGTCAAGCTAGAGCTAGGGTCCTATAGTGGGCGGAGTCTAGGGCCAGATACAGGCCCACTGCTGCCTCGTCTTAAATTAGACAGTTAACGAGTCCGTGTGCAATACTAGTAAATAGTAATTAAATCAGTAATAATGTTAATTATTGTAATAATATTAAAAACAAATCAGTAATAATAATGTATCTGATTTCTCAGCGTATATAGAGGAGTCAGAGTCTTATGAATAAATTCATGCCTTGTTGACTCTAGGAGATTTATGACTATGTCAATTAAAGACTGCACGTGTAAGTGACAGGCGACTACAGCAGATGCTGGCATGATCTAATCAGTTGCTCAAATAGATGAGTTAATTCACAGACCAGCAGTGGTCGTGTCACAACAGTTGTGGTCTATGGCAACTGAGCAGGTCATGCATGTAACTTCTCTTCTTAGAGCGGTTTAACTTCCTACATCTCAAGCTAAGCAGTTAATATTGTATTACAGATCTTGACCTCTTACAGATAACGTAATTCTGTTATTCTCGTTCATATTCCCGTTTGTGTAGTCAGTTCTCGTTTTATATTTTGAACCACAAATTCATAAAGTAAATGTTAAATATTTCCTTGATTTTAAGTATTTACAAAGTATTTAAAAATTAGTTTTTAAATAGTAAAACAATTTACTATATTGTTTTTTACTTTATAAACTTATAAAGTAAAGAACAACGGCCATTTTCATACTACAGAGGATGCTGTCAGAGATCGAGATTCAAATCTATGCTCGTCTTCGTAAGAGGAAAGCGTCTTACACACATAACCATTCAAGCGGCTTGTGTGAGATGAATTTTAAATCATGTAAAGTGACTAATTGTGAAATCTCTCCAAATATCATCTTGGAACGAAATAGAGACACTCTATTTGATACTTGTTGATAGCATTCAAGTAAATTTATAATTAATAAAAAGTAAATTATTAGTATAACATTAGTGGATGGTTTTTATGAGTCTGATAATGTTATTAATTAGTTATCTACTGTCATTTTATTATTACACTATTACTCTATAATTTAAAGTTATAGCTTTACTCAAACCTGGAAAAGATCCCAATGATGCAAAAGAGCTACAGGCCTATGTCACTACTATGCCATACGTACAAGCTACTAGAACGCTTGATCCTTAATCGAATGCTGCCAGTGAAAAGTTGATGAGCAGCAATGTGGGTTCCGTCCGGGGAAATCATGCACCAGTCAGATAGTAAATCTAACACAATACATCGAAGATGGCATTGAGAAGGGTCTCATTACTGGAGCTGTATTTGTGGATCTGTCAGCCGCATACGACACTGTGTGCCATAGACGACTCATCACAAAGTTGTACAACATAACGAAGGATTATAAATTGACTAAATTCTTCAACAACTCCTAACGAATCGTCGATTCTACGTTGAACTGGAAGGTCACCCAAAGAGCCGATGGAGGAAGCAGCAGAATGGTCTTCCACAAGGGAGTGTTTTGGCGCCTATTCTGTTCAACATCTACACGAATGATCAGCCAATTATGCAGAATACCAGAAGTTTCATCTATGCTGATGACAACTGTTCTGCATATCAGTCTAAGAATTTCAGTTACATTGAAAAACGACTAAATGAAGTCCTAGAATCACTGTCGGTATATTATGTGGAAAATCACCTAAAACCTAATCCTACAAAAACACAAGTGTGCGCCTTTCATTTAAGAAATAAGGATGCTAGTAAGGAGCTTAAAGTTACATGGGAAGGTGTAGAACTACAACACTGTACACACCCAGTATACCTGGGTGTAACTTTAGATAGGACTCTGAGTTTCAAGCAGCATGTAGGAAAGACGAAGGCAAAAGTCAGTACAAGAAATTCAATATTAGGAAAACTGGCGAACACTCATTGGGGTGCAAAGGCCAACACAATACGCTCCACAGCATTGGCCCTCTGCTACTCTAACGCTGAGTATCCCTGCGCTGTTTGGGGTCGCTCCACACATGCCCATAAAATTGACAGTGCTCTTAATGCTGCGTGTCGTCATATAACAGGTTGCCTGAAACCAACAAGTAAGGACAGTCTGTACTTGCTCTCTGGCATAGCACCACCAGCCATCAGACGTAATGTCGCTAGCCAAGCTGAAAGAAGTAGACAAGAACAGGATCAACGACATCCATTACATGGTGAAAATCCTCGGAGATCGCGACTCAAATCAAGGCACAGCTTCTTAAATTCAGTGTCGCCATTATCTCAGTCAGTGGAACAATCTCGTCTCCAGATGTGGAGAGAACATCTCCAATCAGTTCCAGAGGATAAAATATGTGTAGAAGCGTCAGAAAGTCTTCTTGTGGGTGCGATGAGGATCGACGAACCTAGTCATGCTTAAATAGATTTAGGACAGGTGTCGGTCGGACAAGGTTGCAATGAGCCGATGGGGTTACTATAATGGTTCTACAGTATGTGAATGCGGCCTGGAGGAGGAGGACACTGATCATTTGATGAACTGCAACTTGACCGGTGGTGGGGTCACGCTTGAGGATCTCAGAGAGTTTAATGATCGGGCGAGAAATTGTGTCAGACGCTGGATTAATGCTGTATAAGGACACGATAAGAAGAAGACTATGACTTTGTTTCGAAGCTACTTTTGGTGGATATTGTTACTGAACTGTTGTAATTATGTTAAAGCGACCTATTTCACAAATTGTCGTCAGTTAGTTTGCCTTTCATGCCTTGGAATGCCTTTTTCTAAGCCATTAATATCTCAATTAAAAATGTCTCAATAGCGTCGGGGTACCGTCATGTAGTTTAAAATGACATATCCTGGGGTGAATTGAACCCTCGTGGGTTCGAATCCCAGAATCGCTGATCTGAGATTAAAATCCAGAGTCAGAAGTGGATAAGTTTTGCCTCTATTAACTAGTCCACCCTGTTTATTTCCAGATAAAATACTCTCAAAACGTAGACTGGTGTTGAGACGTTTTGCGCCAGTGTTTTGGCAGCAGTAGTAGCGCGAGTATTTGAATGTTTGTAGGTCGTCAACGACAGGTGTTTATCTCAACGGATAGATTCACGCATCGCTGACTGCTAACTCTTACTTTCTCTAACTGTTTCAATTATTTTTCATGATGACAACTTACCAAGTTAAATTTTCAATTTTTGGTAATATTTTGGCTGAAATGTATTAGTAAATATACATGTATACAATACGATTGATACAATATGATACAATATGATATAGACTCGGATTGAGGTTACGAATAGCGTCATTAGAATAAAGAGTGTCGAACAAGGTCGACATTTAATTGCTTGTCTTCTGCAGTAGTTCACCTATCAGTATGAACTGCTAGATTGTCATGAATAGTATTATTATTCATTTCTCAGTATTATAATTCTGCTATATAGACATTAGACATCAAACTATAGGCTGTGACGAATCTGTACAAATGTCAAGGTTGCAAAGATGCGGGATCAGGGATCAAAATAAGAAAATTTGTTAGATATAAAAATTGATCAAAATAAACAAATTTGTTAGATGTTAAAATAGATCAAAATAAACAAATTTGTTAGATATTAAATAGATCAAAATAAACAAATTTGTTAGATATTAAATAGATCAAAATAAACAAATTTATTAGATATTAAACTGCAAATTTAAGTTCAAAATTTCACCCCTCCACTTCTCTTCCTCTATATTCGCATATAAATAGTTCTGTTTGTCGCAATTCGTCGTATCTTGTAATCGACTATGCGCTCCCTCACTTGATGAAACTCAAATTCTTAGTTGTGGAATCTGTGTTGAATCGATGCAGTGCTCGTTCATTATACTGGGCGTAGTATTTTGTGACAGTTTGCGGTTGTAGGAATTTATGCCTAACCACATCCTGTCCTTTGTTTAAATTATAGACGACTTCGTGTACGGCACAAAATTTATTTACTATGAATCACTTTCAATCTGACATAACGCGCAAAGTTGGCATAGCGCGGACTTTGCGCCAACTTTCGTGTATACATTCGAATTATAAATGTAATTTTGTCGTTTTGTAATTAATTGAGTTATGCAAGTGTAGGCAAGGACTGCGAAACTTTAGCATCAGCTGTTGTCGCTTGTTGTACAATGCGACTATGGTGCCGTATCTTAACACTTTAGTTAAATTAAAGTGTGGCATAAAATAGAAGCTCCTTATTTCAATTTTATATTTTCAGTTTAAATAAAGGCATGAAATGAAATGGGACCTCGGGAGCAATAATTTTGCCAGCTAAGTGTTACTTAGAGTTTCATAAGAGGCTTGGCCTCCATGTGGTTGATAGAATAAGCCAGTTGATCAGTGGAGAGCTTCTTATAAAAGTCAACACGCATTATAGTGAAATGATCAACTATGTTGATATCTATCACTTTTTAATACCACATGTTTAACCCGTTAGGCAATTTAGACCATTTTCCGGGTAACCAGTCCAGTGAATGTACGAGATTTTACTCTCAGATCAGCACAGACGGGATTCGAACCCATGTGGGTTCAATTTACCCCAGGGTCTGAAATTTAAAACTTCATGACGTTACCCCTACGCTATTAAGACATTCTATGAGCGTGAATGCAGAATCTGAATAGAAATATGTACCTTGAACCTACCACCTAGTAAGACACAAGTAACGAGTAAGGTCGAGATTCTGTAAATTAACTGTGATTAAATTAGATCGACTGGCAGGTTCAACTCTGTCGATAAAAATTTACCGATGTTTGTGTAGTGAAATATTCGGCTGAAGCCGTCCTATGTTATTTACCTTCAACATGTACTCACGTATAGTGGGATGCAATTTAACTGACTTGAGCTTTGACCTCAGGCCACTTGCATCTGAGGCGAACACTCTAACCGTTACAACATATCCCTTCCATAATTCATAATAATAATAAAGGTTTAACGTCCTTTTACTCATACAAGAATGATGTCACGGACGTCCCCATAAGTTTAAATACTATTAGGGAAAATAGACAACCATGATGACAGGCACAAACATGAATACAAACAAGCATACTTTTAGACGTTCGTGGAATGAATAGAGGCTGGTTGGTGAACAGGTTTAAACACCTGCCAGTAGACAGGGACAGGGGTATATCACCGGTAGGGTGGGTGCAGTGGCAGCTTGAGGGGTGGGAGCAAGAAGGGGTTGGGGGCTTTAAAATAGAAAAGGGATGTTCACCACTGTTTACCACTTGCAGTCTGCAGGTATGCGGGGCGGTAAAACGAGTTTAATTTAAACAAGCAGTGCATGATTTGCGCTGTTTTGATATCGCAGTCTCTTGCGGTCTCTGTGTACTCAGACGTCATCGTGTGGTGCTTTGGCGCCTGTTTGTGTAGAATCCGCAAGAGACGTCCCTGACATTGCCTTATGGCGAGGAACCGGATGTTAAATTTTTATTGATTGATTCTTTGATAATTCAAGAAACGCAAGTAGGTCTATATATACCTATAGGCCTATAAACCCACACGAGATATACGAAGGCCTAAAATATTACGCTTAGAACATACCTGAGGCTGACATCATGACACAACGTGATGACTACAGAAAATACAGTATCGTTCTTTTTTAATTTATTAATTCATAGAATGAGACAGAAGATATTTGTCTCTATTCGTTATTCTATGCCTACAACTAAGCAGCAGTACTGCGTGATATGAGGTGGGGTGCTTTAGAATAGCATTAGCTTTGTAAACATCAGTGCAAACGTCAGTTTTCTCACTCGAAAGCTATGTCAGTGACGGAAGAGCCCAGGATTTGAACCCCGCACATACTGAACCGCGGTCGAGTAACTTACCGACATCGCCACTCAAATAAACATTTAAGTTGGGGATTTTTTTGTTGACACAGTTTTACCATCTGCCACCCCGATGAGAGCTGCTTTATTAACCTGACAACGCACACTTAGCACAGCTAGCAGCTCACCAGTGCCATAGTTCTCTGGTCTAAACTGATTTTATAAATGTGTGGGTAAGAATGTTATAGGAAAAGGTTTAGAGGTGGTATTCAATCCCTAATCCCTATTCTGAGGGACTCGATATAGTCAATGGTTAGTGCATTTTGCAATGACTTTTATTGTTCTGTTATATGGACCTGTATATGGGTCTGAAATAAAATAGTTTGATTTGATTTGATAATTTCGAGGGTTACTAACACTCTCACCTCATTCACCGTGCTCAGTGAAGACCCAACCGTTCGTCGTGCTCTATAGTTTTTTAGAATTATGGGCAGGAAAATTAGTTAGGGGCAGGAGAGTTATGGGCCAGAAAATTAGGGACAGGAGAGTTAGGGGCACGAAAGCGGTGACTATATGCTCAGTGAGTTTAGCCTGAGCCTACCCCCACCACCTCCCCTCCCTAGCAAGCAGTTTGATCCACAAGAGCTGGCGGGCTGTTTGAAGCGATGACACGCGCTGCTCTAAGCTGTGACATTCCTTACAGGCCAGTGATGTTAGAGTCACTTAATTCTATACAGTTTATATTGCTGCAATAGGGCCTATCTTAGCGATTAGTAAATATCAGGTAGGTTGTGATGTGTTTAACGTCAAGGTTCAGAAGCACAAGGTTTCCCTTCAAGACGACTCGACACACTCCAGCTACCGTCACATAGATTAAAGTAACAGTAGGCCTAAATTACTGTTTTAGTGAATCTGGAATTTAGTACATATCAGTATGATGATAATAAATAAATTTACGATGATATAGTATTGAGATTATGGTATTTTAATAATCGAATGATCTAGTTATAGATAACAATAGAACGTAATGCTATACTCGTATAAAATTATTGTAGTAGATAGAGCATAGATTACCCGTGTTGTGGCCGGGTTGACGAAGAATAGACCAACCTTGGACTGCACGTGTCATTAAAGGCGACTAAGCACTAATATCCAACCAACGTCAGAAAGATCATTCGGCTAGTGGGCGCCTATGCTCCTGAAATTGCTACAAAAATGTATACGAATGGAATGGTATGGGCTATTGGCATATTGTGATTGGTGTAGGACAGAGAGGAATAGGGAAGGTCTATTCGTATCTCGACCCAGAGATAGACAGATAGATAGAGAGAGAGAGAGAGAGAGAGTTTTGCCTTGTGGCAGTTTGCTAGGTCCCAGGTATATATATCTATAAGCCTATACATACTTAGAGTCTGCATTCACACTCCATAAAGACCAAAAAGTCAATCACTACACAAAAGGCTACGCATTATTCATACATAATGTAGTTGGGAGAAATATAGCTTCTGAGGTGGTTTCCTGTTAACTTCCTCAGTTCTTGCTGTGTCGCCTTTCACGACACGTGCACTTAGCCTTTTGTCAATTTTTAATGGCCCGGACACAATACGAGAGAATATTTACAAAACATTATGACTAGGTAAACGGAAGTAAACCATTAAACAGTATTATATACTCAACTCTGACAGAATAAAAGAAAATGCTGTGATTCTCTCATTTATTAATTAATTGACTAACTGTAATTGATTGATATCCTAGATGATTGACACTCTAATTGATTGAGAAGATACTCTAAATGATTAATACTCTGGTTGAGTGTTCTAAATTCTAGATAATTGATACTCTAATTGATTGAGAAGATACTCTAATTAATTGATATACTCCACTTAATTGATTGATTGATTGATTGATACTCTGATGCTGCCCGACCACTGTTCAGATCTCCTAGCTGACACAGGCGCTCAGGCTTCTGTCAACTCCACTGCAGATCCTACAAAACAACCAAAACTCTACCAACAACTTCTAGGCGTTGAAGATAAAAGGAAGCCCAATGAAAAGTCCTCACTTGAGACACTGAAGGATCAAGGGCTACATTTAAGAGAGAATCATGAAGAAAGGAGTCGAGGAGATCAACAGGGGCTTCCGTTAAGGAACAGCCAGGTTTGTAACTCAGGGTCACGGGAAGGTAAGGAATCCAAACATAAGAGATGGATAAGTGAACCAATAGCTCAGTATTGGCATAAGCTGCAGGGTAAGCAACCGAAGATCAAGCAACAGCAACAACAACAACAACAGCGACCAGAACAGCAACATCAACAACAACAGCAGCAGCAATATGGGGAACAGTCGAATAAGAGCTTTGATAAAGATTATGTGAAACAAGTACAGCAAAGAAATGCTGCGTTACTTCATCTTCAGAGTGATCCTGTTAAAGATAAGCAACGTAATCCAGCCGAACAGCGTCAAAAGTTGACAGACGCTCAGGAGATGAGGCAGCACAGGCAGCTGATGGTTGACAACGGAGCTCTGCCTCAGAAGAAAAGTTACAAGAGAGGTAAAGAGAATCGACAGAGTTTTGACGACTCAACTGATGATCTTGAGAACAACAGCTCCCGCGGTATAGCACTCGTCGATAAGAAGAACACAAATAGGCGATCTCTGCAGTCAAATTTCCTATCACAAGATATTGTTCTGCACAGTTCTACTCTGAAGCCACTTCAAGAAATCAATAATCTTCAGGATAGTCAGGTTCATCCAGAGCGGAAGCATCACCTTCCATCAGAGGTGGTTCTTGCTGAATCAACCAGGAGATCAGGCAGGTTTGAGAGACTGCCTCAGCTGGATCGGTTCAGTAGATCAAGCAGGACCTTTGAGAAGTCTATCATAGATTCTAAACAGAATATGGCTAAGAACGGTCTCCTAGATTATATTAATAGTGAATCAATCAATCAGCCTATCTTAGATAAACTATTGCGTGATGTAAAGAATGAAAATACTGAGAAATGTGTTGATCTGGCGGTCAGTCAATTTCCAATCAGTGAATCGATTCATGTTGAACTGAATTCGCAGAGAAATCTTTGTGGAAAGAATTCCCATACTATTCCAGCCAGAGATAGCGGCGTGAACAATAGTGACGTACAAGATGACGGTGTTATAAACGATCCGCCCAGTGGCCTGTCTGATACTGCGAGTAGACTGGAAGCGGCATCGACTGAGACGAGTGCAGAAAATCAGCATAATATTGAAAGACTAAAGAAAGCAGAGTTAAATACAAGCAAACTAGAACAACCTCTCATTGCTGATGTTTTTAAATCTGACAAATTTCGAAAGAACGACAGACACTTGATGCGAGGTAAATATTTTCCATCTCTGATAGATATGAAACAAGGAATTGATACAAATGGTAACACTGCTAAACTGCATGCACTACTGGCATCTGCTAACTTAAATTCAGGGACGAGAAGAAAAGAAGTTATCACAGTGCATGACGTCATAGAGCATGACGTCACAGCACATGACGTCACAACACATGACGTCACGGAGCAAGACGTCACAGCACATGACGTCACAGCACATGACGTTACAGCATATGACATCACGGAGCAAGACGTTACAGAGCATGACGTCACAGTGCACGACGTCACAGTGCATGACGTCACAGCTGTTGAAACTAGCTCAACAATCTACACAGCCGCAGATCTTCAGAGAACGGTTGAGCTGAAGAACTTGAAGAAGAACAGAAAGATGTTTGTAGGCGAATATCCGAGAGAGGCCATTACAGAGCTTGAGGAACTGCACAGCACGTAAGTTACAATTAGTAGTTATAGCTAATACATGAATAGCGTGTAAGTTATAATTAATAATTTTAGCCAAGATATGAATAGGGTGTAAGTTATAATTAGTTTTAGCTATGACATGCTCGCTATTTTAGCTATTACTTATTATTAATAATTTTAGCTAAGACAAGCTGGCTATAAGTTAAAATTAATAATTTTTAGCTAAGGTATGCTTGCTATTTAAGTTATTAGCTATAATTAATAGTTTTTGCTAAGGTATGACCGCAATTTAAGCTATTAGCTATAAAGTTTAACGTGTGTTTCGAGACCTCTAGTGCAGCCTACTTGATTTGAATACTGTTGGAGACGATAAAGCGAGATTTCGTACCCGTAGTTTCTTGCCTATCATCATGCTATCAACACAGCCATCAGAAGATAATTTTGTGGCAATTGTGTGGCCAGGTTAGTAGCACGCTACGTCTAACTTGATCTGTAGGTCATGGATTCTATTCCTAGCTCCATTATCTCAGGATGTACTTTGTAGTACTGGAACAAGGGCTAGTTTTACTGCTTGTAATAGGTGCTAGATTTCTATTGAGTTCTTAATGCAGATCTTGACAGTCCAAATGTTGCCGGACATAATATAGTTATGAAATAGTGAAACAGGCGTTAATTTATCAGTTGTTAACTATACACCGATGATATAATGTTTTTTCATGTATCGACATTAACTGATTTAGTAAATGAAGTCGTGGTGGCCGAGTGGTTAAGGCGTTTGACTCGAAATCAAATGGGATTTTCCCGCACAGGTTCGAATCCTGTCCATGACGTTAAATATTTTACTAGCTTATGGTAGACTTGGCAGCAGACTCGCCTGACAACAAGGCGTCATGAGTTCGAAGTTACGCCACATGGTCTAAGACAATACACTTGGGTAGTGAAACAGACGTTAAACTTATATTTATAGAGTCAAGTTTTAATTAATGGTATGCAGATCTTGACAGTCCGGACTATGTATATCTATATCTATGACCGCCGGACTTGTCTGTTTGAATGCATTGATGACAGTTATTTTCTGTTTAACTTTTACACTGTATTTATTTACCAGTGTGCTTAAAATGATTGAGTAGCTTACAGAATGACTCTATATTAAGTGACTATTATAAAAGTAACAACTTAAGGTTAATTGTTCTGCATTGCATTAAATTGCATCATTACTGTACCTGTTAAACATAATAGTATATTCTGCTATGCAATATTTTAATTTTCATATTAATGATCTTCTGCATTTCAATGTATTATTTGTATTGTAGGCTATTGCTCTTGTATCTCTGTTATATTGTACACTATATAGGATTGTGCCGCATTATACTAATTGTAGTGCATTTCGCTTTTCTAAATTTTACTGTACTCTGTTAATGTTATAATGAATTTGAGCAGAGTAAACAGACTTTACTGCACCTCTATTTAGCATTGTACTTCTCTGGTTAGTACAGTATCTACTTCAGCACTATTCAGTACCGTACTGTACTGTACTATTATGCAGGACTATATTATATTTCGCATTCCTGTTAGTTACTATATTTTTCTTCTTCTTTTTATTTTGTTATAATCAGAAAACACTCCAGATCAAAATCATCTGACGCCGCCTCTCGTAGAAAACCACGCCCATATTCCTGCAATCTCAGCATTTCCATGGTAACGCACCCTGCTCTGACGTCATCTATCCACCATGACGTCACTACCCAGAATGAGAGCCTGGTCGAGGCAGACACTTCCAGAGCTGAGGTGTTAGGAGAGAGTTCAGCTTGTGCAGAAGAGTCCATGCCAGATAAACAATCCTCATCTATATACGAGTATCTGTGGCAAAAGTTTCGTCGCTCAAAGCGCCTTCGTCACTCCAAGGATTTCAAATCTTCTGGAAAATCCATCAAGGACTCTCAGAAGATTGGGAATGGTTCTAACAGTGTCGTAGGTAAGACAAGTAAACGAACCTCATGGCAGTTGTTTGGAACTAGAAATTCGAAGCGTTCTCCAGTGTCAACGTGCATTGATGTGAACAGTAATTCACTCCCACGACGTTTTCCCATGTCTTCCATACAGGAGTCCGACTTCCCAGCATTTGATGGACTTAGATACAGCTGCGGCTCTGCTGAGAATTTCGACGGTTCTTGTAGAGGAGCCGAGTGGGTAGATATGGCGATTGGTCAGTCAAATAGTTTCGTCAACGATCACAATGGTAATAGCAAGAAAATGTCGAAGACTTTGTCTAAACGAAACATTGATAGGATTATACAGAAGAAATTGAATCGAGACATTAGTTGCACTCAAGATTTTGATGTACCATTTACAAATGAGACGTCTGCAGTTTCTTTCGATTCAACAGTTTCGCTTGATGGATTAAGATCAGTGAGATCTTATTCTACCATTTCAATTTCTTCTTGTGAGAGAGAAATGAACACAGAAAGTGAGTTTGGAGACGACGAGGATACCATTCTAGAACAAAATTTCCTAACTACCTCAGAAGCTGCCTTACCCATCGCTTCGCCTGACGTTTCGATTCCTCCTACACTTACGGAATGGCGCAGTACCAACAATCTGGAAGACCCTGACGTTAATAGAACCTCTACGTATGAAGAACACCTGTATGAAAATCAGTCAGCTTGTAACAGCGTCAAGTGGATGTCTCGTTTGATCAACTCATCTCATGTGCGCAGTGTAAGTCTGGATAGAGGACAACCAACGAGCTGTCAGTCACGTGATGATCTCCTTCATCACCCAGATCAATCTATCAATCATCATGCAGATCAATTAATTAATCATCGAAAAGATCAATCAATAAATCATCTCACAGATCTTTTCCAGAATGGCGAAGAGTATTGCTCTGATGCCACTGAGGTCACTGATCTTTATTCCACTTTTCCGCCTCATCGATCCAGCGACAGTCGAACCAGACTCCCGGAACCCCGTATCCACGAGTCCAACCCATCCACCCACAGAGAGGTCATGACCTCTCAGAGTGTCCGTAAGAATACTCCTGGAGGAAGATATCCCAAGCAGGTGGCAGTATCTTCCACTCTGACAGCTCTCACTCCACCAGCTGGAGCAACTCTTCCACCTAACTGGGATGATCTCCAGGACACGCTGACATTGGGATGTAGGAAGAGATATAGAGGTGGAAACAAGGCTCACCAAGAGAGAGCCGCGACAACAACAACAACAACAACAACATTCATCGAGAGTCAGGCAATTAGACGAGAGTCTTCATGTGGCACTGAGAAAGAAGCACCTCAACCGTGTGGTAGTAATTCCAGTGTTGATGGTAACAAGGCAGCATCCGTGGCTTCTGTGGGAATCAGTGAGATGAAGGACAGCGCCGATGATGATGATGCCGGTGATGATGATGGTGAGGAAATGTTTGTTGATGATTATGACACAAGTCAGTCTTTTGTGGTTAGCACTGTTAAACGTCTGCCAGCCAAAACTAGCAAAAGCAAGGGGCCTATTTACCAGAATATTCCTATTCTCAATTTTACTGAACCTGATACAACTGGATCTAAGCTGCCTTTCGGTTACACTCAACCGATTAAAACTGGTTCCAAAGCTCCCTCCAGTTACACTAAACCGGATAGAACTGGATTGCAGACTATCAACAAAACATCTAGAGGTAGATTCTCGTGTAAATGTTGTTGTGATGCAGCACAACGAAGGGCACAGAGTGAGTCAGGGAGACGAACAGACAGGCAGACAAGAAGAGGTAGAAGTGTTTCTTCATGCAGATTATCCTGTAGACGTTTGTTTGTGGCCACGCCCACTGTGGAAGATAAAACAGTCAGATCTGTGGACACCAGTGTTCAGCCAATTCTCAATTTATTTCCCTCGTTAGCTATGAACAACTGGAGGTTCAGTTATGGTGGGGAAATGTTTACCAGAGGCTCCTCTGCAAAAAATAGACTTGAGAACAGTCCGGTACATTCAAACAGTATGTTTCCATCCCTGAAGCCAGCTGTGGATGGGATCGATAGTGGAAATAGATCCATGATACGAACTGGTAAGAAAAACATCAAAATGAGGTCCACGGTAGAAAAAGATGTTGAAAAGAAGCAAGAATCTGTATATGAAACGATTGGAGACTTGCTAAGAAGTCATGAGAATCGAGGTATAAAAGACAATGACGATGATTCCAGGATGCTATATATGAATTCACATCACGCCAGGATGAATTCTTTACCTGGACAAATTTTTTCCACAACAAGATCGAAGAAAGTGGAGCAGATACAGAAGAACGAGGACTTCCTAGCAAGATCTGATCCTCTCAACGACACCTATGATAAAATAGAGGATGTCATCTCTTCAGGGTCTCTCTCAGAGTCCGGTATAACAGTGGGACCTCCGGATCATCTCCCACCCCCTCCCCTTCCTCCTCCACCCATCCCTACCCGCTCTTCCAGGATTCAGGTCCTGAACCAGACGAAGTCCGAGAGGCCTATGAGATCCGGTGATGTTGTGGCTGTGGATGGAAAACACTGGTACACCATTGCGGATGTCCTAGGTCAGCTGGAAAAAATTGCAGAACATCTTCCAGCTGTCACCCAATCTCTCGAACTTCTTCATCTGGACGCGGACTCTAAGGAACGGACTCAAGAAAGAGGGAATCATGTGAACATGAAGCAGGATTTGAATAAAACTGGCCGAATGGTTGGCAGACCTGGAAGTAGTGATGGAGTGATAGTGGATCAGAAAACTGGGGAGTGGAACCACTGGGAATGGACGGCTTCAGATCAGAGTTTGACACAGCACCGTATGGACAAAGAGGCCAGAGCTTACATTATCGACTGCAAGGTGCCACATCAGAAGAATTATGCCAACATTGTGTCAGATGGGAACAAATCCACCCATAGCTCCTACAGCGATAAAACCTTCAATTTGGACACTTTCAATAATACCCCAATATCTGACGCATCTCTGGGTAAATCTTTTAGAATTGATAGGCATTGCCGTGGTCATTCCAGTGGGAATGTGCTGGAAAATTCCCCAGGAATTAGTTATGTGGATAATAGCCAGATATATGAGAATTGGGCAGCTGAGCGGGATGTAAGTGCGGGTCTAAATCTCAGTGCTTCCTGCTTATCAGAGGACCCAGGTTACGAGAATATTCAACACCTACAGCAGAATACTGCTAGATATCATCGTAGATGTAGATCCGGCAGTCCGGTGAAGCTATCTCAAGCTCAGAAAAGTTTGGATTGGCTGAAATCAGGCAGTAGAGTCCTATCACAGATTAGATCTCAACAATCAAACGACGAGGACGTCAAGAAATCATTTTACATAAACTCGGTTGGTGAGATGATATTTGAGAAACCAAAAACTTTTGGCAATTCTGAAATGAACTCTGATAACGGATGGAGACGAGAACTTCTAGTGAATAATCGGAAAGATGAAATAGAAAAGGGTCGCTCAAGGGAAGCCCTCGAGAGAAGTTTCAATGTTACAACGAACAACCAGCCAGACTATAATATTCAGAGGCCCATGTCTACATGTAAATACTCTCAAGTGGTGGAATTCCCTACAAGAGATCCTGGCAGACGGGAAGCAGCTGGAAAGAAGTCGACGGGAGAAGCTACTGAAGGAAATCAAGACTTACTGAGACGAGACAAGCGTAGAACTAGACTTCCTCTGACATTTCAATCAAATGCTTCCGTTAATCACTCTCAAAGTGTTCAAAGTTCATCTACTGTTGGTTCATCAGGCAGGGCTGATCAGTCAACTACACTAGGAGATGATAGACCACCGTTGACTGCACATGATCTTCAGGCTCAGTTAATTGGTATACAGAGACGAGCCCAGTCAGCTGATAGAGTTGAGTCAGAGTCATCTGGGTTCAATTCTCAGCCTGAGCGGCCCAATCAACGAAACTACAAGACGACGAGTGACGTGGGAGTCTTGAGAGAAGAGAATCCATACTTAGAACATTCAAGAAAACCCGGAGCTTTCATCTATGCGAAGCCTGTTTCCATCATTAAAGACCAGTCTGACAAACCCAACTACAGTGGAATTCAAATGTCATCCAGTTTAGTGAATCTGAGGAATTTTGGTATGAACAAAGTGAACTCAGAAGCGTCTAAAGAAAGAGGGACAAGAACGACTGTTAGAAATTATATTGCTAGAGTGGATGATGGCAGCCATATTCAGCTCTCTAGTTGTTCTCAACAAGACAATTTAGCAGACAATCTGGACAGATCCTCGCTGGTCAGCAGTCTATCTCGAGATAGGCGCCCGTATAATCCTAGACCAAAACACGGATCTAATATGACAAACAGCGATACATTTACACATACAAAAAGATCCATGAATAGGAACAAGGAAACTTCAAAAAATAATTTCATAGCACACGAAGCAACCTTTACAAGTCCGCCCCATATACCCAAATACACTGACCTATTTCCTTTAAATGGTTCGTCCAATGAGGGATCAGATAATCGGGTCAGATATTCAAGTCGGGATATTATGAGTCAAGCTTCATTAACATCCGGATTGAATGTATCGGATTTGAATATGGATACTCCAACTCACAGTGACATACTGAGAGCAAGAGCTCTTAGAATGATGTCACCTGCTCAGAGCTCTCTTAAATATGGCAGTCTCAGCAGCTGCAGCAGCGGCAGCAGCTTTGTTTGAGTCAGCTGCAGCAGTGGTGACAGCTTTGTTTGAGTCAGCGGCAGCAGTGGTGACAGCTTTGTTTGAGTCAGCGGCAGCAGTGGTGACAGCTTTGTTTGAGTCAGCGGCAGCAGTGATGACAGCTTTGTTTGAGTCAGCGGCAGCAGTGATGACAGCTTTGTTTGAGTCAGCGGCAGCAGTGATGACAGCTTTGTTTGAGTCAGCTGCAGCAGTGATGACAGCTTTGTTTGAATAAGATTCAGTAGCTTTTACTCGATTAATCTGCAGCAATAGCAGCTTTTTAACTACTCTACAACAACTGTATACGTTTTCTTTGAGATAACTTGTCGTGAGAAATCATAGGCATTAGGTGTGTTTGAAATCGGATAATTAACAAAAGTTGATTCCTATGTAAGAAAAATATTAAAAATGGAGTTTAAGCAGAAAATAAACTGTAAAAATTCGTCGTTAAAAGTTCTTAGATATTTGCCCTTTTAAGTATTGTATCATGTTATGACGCTCTTGATAATGTCTTCCTTCTGTTGTTGTTTTAATGCATTCTGGGAAATTGGTCTCTCTCGCATCTAGACTGCAAAAACGTCTTAGTTGCGTATGTGGACTTTCAAGTATCGCTGGTAAAATAAGGGGTGGTTATTGAAAATTATAGATATAACTTGTAGTAGGAAGAGGACTTCAAAGTACCAGCAGTAAAGAAAGGGTTAAAGCACAATTAAGATTTTCTGTTGCTTGTTTTACACATCTACTTTAGTTCTTAGTGGACACTTTGTATTGAAATTCTGTATAAATATTCCTTTAATTTTGTTTTGGCAGACCGACTGATTTTGTTGATTAGTTAATAATAATAATAATAATAATAATAATAATAATAATAATAATAATAAAGGTTTAACGTCCGTTTCCTCATACAAGGATGATGTCAGGGACTTCCCCCCCCCCCCCCATCACATGTCAGTACAAATCGATTCACCCCAAACGATCTGAAAAAAACACGTGCTGAAGAGATTTAAAAGGTTTTAAAAATTAAATCAGTGTTTTCCTGTAACTCCTTGTTTTGACTTTCTGATTTAATTTCTGATTACGTCTTTAAATCTTTTCTCTCTAACAACCAATTTATTTTCTATTTTTATTTTATTCTTACTTAACACAATAATAATTTTAAACATTTATAGGCATTGATATAGTGTAACATGTTGTTGTTTATGATTTTTGCGTAATTAATTGAAAATATTTTTATTTTGTTGCGAGGTTCTTTTTTGTAACTAAATAAAAATTAATTGTTTTACATGGGCCCTCTCATTTACAAGTAGCACTTGGGTTTATAGAGATTAGATACCGCAAAGCATGACTTACATTTCAAACTGTCTTCATCTTGTAAAAAAACTAGGAAGTGCTTCGAGTTGTACGACTCTATACTGATGAATTTATGATGTCCATAGCACTATAAAACTAAATTATAATTGTTTGGGAGTTTATTTAACATTCTCTCTTAGTGCACTGCCTACTGGCAGGTCCATGGTACATAACGCCTTCACTCTTCTCTGTCTTCCGCCTTCCTCTTCATTTCCACATATGAGTGGGTCTTTAAATCATCTAACATACCTAATCTCGGCCTGTCCCTGCCTCTTTTTCTTTCCATTCTACCTTCTATGACCTCTATTAATAGACCTTCCCCCTTAGAATGTGTCCTATCCATCTCTTCTTCCTATTTCTTAATACATTTATCAACTGTCTATCTGTGCCAACTCTCTCCAGGACTTCCTTATATAACATTAGCCATTCATTAATGTAGATGATTTAATTAGCCTATACCCTGATACTCCTAATGGATCAGTCCTCCCACCCAGTGGGCGTCACGATTAAGTCCTGTGTCGTTATAATAATATTAATAAAGGTTTAACGTCCGTTTCCTCATATAAGGATGATGTCATGGACGTCCCCATCATATGTCACTACAAATCGATTCACCCCCAAACGATCTGAAAAAACATGTGCTGAAGAGAAAGAAAAAGTTTCTAAACGGTGCCGGTCCGGTGATAAAAAATAGTCAGTCATGATATCTAAGTTTTCTATTGTAAGTTATCTTACACTTTAAACGAATGAATCCATGGCATATTGGTAAAATTAGCGGAACTCTACTCAGCTGGTCGATCTTCTGTTGGAGCAGCATGCTGTCGTTAATGCCTATATATATATATATATATATATATACATGTATATATATATATATATATATATATATATATATATATATATATATATATATATATATATATATATACATACATATACATATATATACACATCATTTTCTACATATGGACTACATGTATATAACATTCGAATAGCTTTCGGAAAGCAAAGTAGGCTTCCTAAGTTAGGGGGCTAATTGACATAATCAACAAAGACAACAACAACAGCAACAATACTATACAATAGTATAATAGAGTGCTACTGTTGTTCATGACAGCATTGAACACTGTGGAACCAAACAAAAGCCGATGAGCAGAGTAAAGGATCAATAAACGGTGCGAGCCAAAATCCGGGTAATCAGCACAAGGACAATCAGTACAAGCGGAATTGAGGTTTGAATGTTGGTCTCAGGTCATGGACATTGGGTGAAAAGGAAAGATCAAAGAGAAACGATTTTTCTCTTTTAGGTAATCCTCTTGTGACTGGTTGGAATAAAATGTTAACATTTTCCATATTTTCATATTATTTCACTATTTATATTTTCATACTTTTTCATTATTTTCCATATTTTCCATATTTTCCATTTAATTTTCTTCAATTAAACATTTCCAACCTATCACAAGAGCGTTGTGCCGATTAGTCTTCCAGTATGCGAGCTTATTTCCTTATCTCCTACTGCCCCATTGTTGCTGATTCTTCTTTTCGAGTTTCTTAAGATTATTTTCGTGTACGGCAGTGTTAACGCTGATTGATATTCCATAATCTCTCGTTCTTTAGTGTTATTTGTTTTGTTATCTCGTGCGTTATTAGTTGTTTACTTCTTTTAATAGATCGCGGATTTACTCAATTTTGCCTAAATTATTGATTCTATTAACGGATATATCGACTATTAAATCTCGTGTGGTAATATTTACTCAGATAATAATCCGATAAGCAGCTAGAACGAGGTAAGATATTCGTTTTCTATTATAAAGGGGATGATAATTTTGTATACCTGTTTTTATTTAAATTAACGTAATTAAAAAATAAGTTTTCGATATATCGTAGCTTAATTACGCGTGCGCCTATTTTATTAAGACGGACATGTCTTTTTGTAAGGCAGCTAAGACAGAATTAATGCTAGTAAGGGAATAACTATCTAGTTCTTCGTATTGAATTCGTATTGATTATGTTATTGATTTTTAAATATATTGAATTATTGAACAGTGAATTATTATTTTAACGAATTTTGCTTTATTTACTTTTCACTTAATACGTAAGGGGTATGAAAAAATAGACAGAACTATCTGAAATAATTCAATCTATTTGGGTGCTATCATTCGTTGTAGCTAAATGAGATAAATCCACTCTTAAGATTGAGATAGTCTTATGTGCTAACCTGTATTATTGAAACCTTGTCGTTCCAAAATTAAAATGATAAGTCTACTGATTTAGCAGGAGAGAAAAAATCGATAGAAATGTAATTAAATTTGTATTTTTTAGAGTTTTTGATGCCACCTATGATGTATGACAATATTAACTCTAGTTGATTTTGTTGCTTTCTCCAATTTATGTTAATTTATTGTTGTCGTTTGCTGCTACTTGTGCCAATTAGTCTATTCCTGTCCAGTGTTTTCTGGAATTTACTCTCTAGAAGCCTCAATTTTTGTAAAGTTTTGTTATTGCTAAATATTTATAGCTTTCTTTTGGTAGCAATTACAGTAGCCAATTTATAAATATTAAAAAATTGAGATAAGCAATATAATAATATAAATCAATTAATGGAAATATTTTACTTTGTTTTTAGAATGGCGGCAGCCGAGAGTAAGGCTGAAGTCAAAATTTTGATGGAAGAAAAGGAAACCAGCGATGCGAATGACGTCGGTAGCTCAAAGAAGTCAAAGAAGAAACACAAGAAGCACAGCAAAAGCTCTAAGCACAAGCATAGCGACGAGCACAAGCACAAACACAAGCATAGGAAGAGGAAGAAGGGAGAGAGGGAGGACGGTGAAGTGTGTGATAAAAGGAACGGAGGCAAGGGGGATATATCTGACGATATCTTATATGTTGATGAGGGACCCTGCAGTAAGCATATCCGTCTAGATGAAAATTCCCTTCAGGTAATCATGTATTTTAAATTTAAAAAGATTAATTTCAACTCTAAAGAAGTTAATCTTGCTGCATACTCAATAACTGAATTTAGTACACCTAATATCCATCTGATATAGATTTGTTTGTCTATTAATGGGTGTTCAATGTTTCATTAGTGCAAGTTATTGATGAGTTAAAGCTTTGGCGAGTAACAGGATATCATCATCCGGATCTCATATTGCGAGTTCATAGAGAAATTTCTGTTACTCTTAATGTATGTGTATATATATATATATATATATATATGAGCGATATGGCACTGGTCAGTGTTAAATAGTCACTATAAGTAACTGTAGAAGATTGTCTTGTTTTGTGTCTGCGACACTGAAGAATAGATCAATCGCTGTCAATTGTCCTATTTGTACAATCTTTAGGCTGCATAATGCAAGTTATATCTTTTAGTGAAGGGATGAACTTGATGAACTTGTTTTTGTAACTTTACTGCTCTCAACACATCACTGTAGCTCCTGATACTTTTGTGACTTTACTGCTCTCAACTCATCACTGTAGCTCATGATACTTTTGTGACATTACAGGATCTGGAGGAGGCACGAGCGCTGATAGAGGCAAAGCTCACTGGCCGCTACGTCGACGAGAACATAGGCAAGTCTCTTAACCCTCGCGTTGCCACGGCGATGAACCTTATCGCCGATGGTTACCACTCTGACTCAGAGGTGGAAGAGGGAGAGATAGAGCATGAGGGACGTAAGGCCACTTACATCAACACTAAGATCAAGGAGATCGCTGAGATCGTAAAGTCAAACAGTCGTGACGGCACGCGATCGCCGACCCGGAACAAATCTGGTCGCAGAGGCCGTAGTTCGTCGCCTAGCAACCATCGTCGTGACAACTGTCGTCACGACAGCCAGCAACAGAGCAATCACTATCGTTCTGAACGTCACCGTGACAGCAGATCTCCTGATAGAAAGCGAGCGGAGTCAGATCGACGGAATGACGGAAGAGGAGACGGTGGAGAGAGACGAATGAATTCTCGTGAACGAGATTCTCGTAGAGATAGAAATAGATCACGTGACAATAATGTACCTGATAGCAAAGATTGTAGATCTAAAGAACGCAGGATACAGGATAATAAAGATGATAAACTGAAAGATATTAAGGACATTAAACCGCAAGATAAGGACACCAATAGAACTGGTGATTCTAAATCAGACCGAAGTAGAAGCGATAGAGAGTCGAGTAGGAAAGAACTGGACATGAGTAGAGATCCTGGACGTAGAAAGGACTCTGTGACTAGAGAGGAAAGGAAATCTACCTCAGAGAGCACCAAGAGGTCGACAGATGACAGAGAGAGGAGGGTGGAGAAGGGTAGGGCGGAGGGAGATAGGAGGGGGGAGGGAGAGAGTAAGGCAGGGAGGGAGGGATCAGTGTCTAGACGCAGGTCACCAGAGCGTAGAAGAGCTGAGGGCAGGGAAGCAGAGCGGAGAGCTGAGGGTAGGGAAGCAGAGCGGAGAGTTGAGGGCAGGGAAGCAGAGCGAAGAGCTGACAGGTGTGTCAACGGGTTCAATCAATGTGTTCATCAATTTGATTAATTATTTTTATATTTCTTGAAAGTATTAATATATATATATATAAAATATTATTATAAATTATTATTATTAAATATTAACATTATATTATAATGTTATATATATATTTCTATTTCTTTATTCGTCATCTTCAGACAGGAGAAAAACATAAATGCAATAATAAAATCAGAATGAATACTGACATTGTTGTCAAGACATTTCAGTCTTGATATTAACAGAGGTTTCAACGTATGTGTTCCAAGAATGGGCACATTTTTTGACATCTTAGCTTCAAAATGTTATTTGGTTATTGGACATAAGCTTATTGGACATAAGCTTATGTCTAATAAACTTATGGTCCTATAAGCTTATATCCTAACTTATGTCCAATAACAAATAAAATTTTGTTGCTAAGATGTCAAAAACTCTGCCAATTACGACCCATATAAGCTTATGTCCAGTCAGCTTATTGGACGTAAGCTTACTGGACATAAGTAGGACATTTCTAAGTCTCTCTAATTCGCAATCTGTTAAGCTCTTTATGCACTAGTTTTTCTCTGTATTCTTCAGGTCTGTGGATCGTCGACGACAGAGCCCAGTGCGTAGGCGCAGCAGGACACCAGATCGTAGGAGAGGCAGAGAGGGCGGGACACCAGACCGGAGACGTCCAGACTCTCCTGGCAGACGTCAGAGAACTCCGGATAGACGCAGACCTCTGAGCAGGACCCCAGACCGGAGGAGAGCGGATGATAGGGCGTCTAACAGGTCAGTGAAGAGTGTTATATGACATAGGCGTAGGAGCTATATGATGAGTGTTTATTCAATCTAGCATGAGAGAGAGAGAGAGAGATATAGTCAAGCATGAGAGAGAGAGAGAGAGAGAGAGAGATAGTGAGAGACAGTTAGAGTTTGTGAGAGAGGGAGAGAGAGTTAGAGATAGAGGAAGAGAGATAGTGAGAGAGGGAGAGAGATAGTGAGAGAGAGATAGTTAGTGAGAGAGAGAGAGTGAGAAGGAAGACAGTGAGAGAGCGAGAGAGAGATAGTGAGAGAGCGAGGGAGATAGTGAGAGAGAAATAGTGAGAGAGAGAGAGAGAGATGGTGAGAGTGGGACACAGAGAGAGAGAGAGAGATAGTGAGACAGACAGTGAGAGAGAGAGAGATAATGAGAAAGAAAGATAGTGAGGGAGATTGAAAGAGAAACAACTGAAAAAGTTTTCTTGCAGGCTGTAATTTCATAAATATTTCTGTAAATCTCTGATTTACAGAAATACCTACATGTGCACATATAAGGTAATGTATGTTTGTTTATCTGTGTGTATGTGTAGACGAGGAGAGAGAGACAGGAAGACGGGTGAAGACAAGTTTGCTGGTAGTCTGTCTGAAGGACTTGCTATAAAACTGGATTCCGATGATGAGTATGTTTCCCTATATTTATCCTTGTATTTGCTGCCTTTCTATCTTTCTCTGCCTCTTTATCGCTCTAACATTGTCTATGTTCTCTGTAGTTTACATTTGGCTGACACTGACTTTCTCTCCTCACTCTAGTGTTCTGTCATGTGGAAGTTCCAAGGTATAGTTTCGTACTTACTTATACGTCTGCTTACATGCTCTGTGAACAACCTTGTCATAATTTAAAAATAGTGTTTTAATTTATTTGCATTTGCTTACATGCTCCATGAACTACCTTGTCTTAATTTAAAAATAGTTTTTAAATTATTTAATTTGTTATATTCTTTCTTGATGTAATTTTAAAAAAATTGACTTAAATTTAGTGATTTTATTGTTTGAGATTGTTTTGATTGCTACTTTACTATTTATATTATAAATTATATTGATAAATTAATTAGATTAATTTATTGATACAGTGCAATTAATGCTGATGATTTAACATACATTGCTCAATATTGATTGATTTGCTTGATTGATTCAGTGCTATTGACGTGTCTGATATTGATGAAGAAAGTGAGGAAGACGAAGACGCCATCATAGAACGAAGGAGGAAAGAGAGGGAGGCCCTACTACAGGTTTGTCTGCGTGTCTCTCTATGTTTCTTCACTTGTCTGCACAGTTTGTTAGAAGTTGCTCTAAGTGTATAATTGCTTGAGGTCAGTGTAGCCATTGCTCTATAAACACGCTGAAATTATGAAAATAAAATTATTAAAACTGGAATTTTAATCCTGATCTCTGAGTCTGCACTTTTATTTTAAAATTTTTCTTCGCTGATTTTCTGTAAGCTCCGCTTCAATATAATTTATTTTCCAGGTAGTAGATTTCCTGTTAAAATTCTCATTACTATTATTTTACCATACTTTTATTTCTCATTAAAGAGTCTAATCGAGGTTCATATAAACCTCAGTATTATATCATTTGATGAGATTATTCTTAATAATGGAGTAAAATAGAGTTCGCATGTTTTTAATAATTAAAAGATTATTTTAATTAATTTATACAGAGTTATTGACCAGAGAAAGCAGTTGTTCCAGCACGAAGTTATGATGATCTGCTATTGATGGCTTTCTCAGAAGTAGAAATTAGCAGCAATCCACGAAATACTGTAGATCTTATTACAACGTTGAAATTTCTGTGTTCTTATAGAAATTCTCAGGTGTAGCAGCTGATCCATCCACAGCTGCTGCCCCCACTGCAGCAGCTGTGGCTCAGGCTGGGGCAGCAGCAGCTGGGGCAGCAGCAGCAGCAGCTGGGGGTGCGGTGTCTCAGACGTCTAGTGATGACAACACACAGAGTACTGTAGCTGATGCAAAGGAGTCCAGGGCTACATCCAGGTCAAGATCTAGGACAACTTCACCCAGGTCAGTCGACTAGCTTTGTTTTGTTTAATTAAAGCTAAAATTTGATTGATTGATTGTAGATCTTGTGATTCTGTTAGCCTGACTGCGGTAGTGCCTGATGATGGATTGATTGATCGTATATCTCGTGGTTCAGTCAGCCCAACTACTGTAATGTAGTGATAGTTAATTGATTGATTGTAGATTGCGTGGTTCATTAAGCTCAACTACTGTAGTGACCAATGACTGATTGATTGACTGATTGATTGATTGTAGATCTCATGATTCAGTCAGCCTGACTGTTGTAGTGACTGATGATTGATTGATTGATTGTAGATCTCGTGGTTCAGTCAGCCCGACTGCGGTAGTGGCTGCTGTCGCTGATGATGCATCGATGGACGTATTTGACTTTGAGGAATCAATCAACACTAAGCTACGCCAGTCTCTCAATGCAGCGGCCGGCAGGGCAGGCCAGCTCGCTGAGGAAGAGGAAGGCGTGGGATCATCGGGCAGGCACGTGGAGATCAAGGAGAAGGAGTCGATGGAGAACGGTGCGGCAAAGAAGAAGCCGTTTGTTAACGGCATTGACATGTTCGCAGAGAATCTTGACCTTGAGCCAGACACCTACAATGTTAGTACTGTGTGTGTACGCTGTTTACGATGAGTCATCATTTCAGTAAATTAACAAGGCATAGTCTGTTCATAGTGTGGAAATCAGACGATAAAGATTAGACTGATTGGAATATTTATATGGTTAATCTAAATAAATTGACTGGTAAATAGATTTTAATTTTGTTTTAAAAAAGGCAGGGTAGGTTGAAATTTCTTTAACGTCAAAGTTCAGAAGCACAAGGCTTCTCTTCAAGACGACTCGACACACTCGAGCTACCGTCACAAAGATTAAGGTAGCAGAAATTTACTGGTAAGTCACTGGTATGTAACTTACCATGCAGTTTTTAGTTTTAAAAAGCTGAATTATTGTTAGTCCAAAAACTAATATGAAACTTTTTTGCAGCAGGCTCTAAAATCATCTACTTTGATTTATTTTATTGACAGATTAATAGATTGATTTATTGATTGATTGATTGCAGAGTCCTAACATGTTAGCCAGACACACCCTAGCAGCAGGACCTGAGAGCTCTACACTGATTGACAATTGGGACGATGCTGAGGGCTACTACAGTTAAGTCTTTTGTCTCATTCTACATTGTTGTACTAACACTGGCTCAGTAGTAAACATAAACTATGTTCTCATTGTACGTTGTTGTGCTAACACTAGCTCTGTAGTAAACATAAACTATGTTCTCACTGTACGTTGTTGTGCTAACACTGGCTCAGTAGTAAACATAAACTATGTTCTCATTGTACGTTGTTGTGCTAACACTGGCTCTGTAGTAAACATAAACTATGTTCTCATTGTACGTTGTTGTGCTAACACTGGTTCAGTAGTAAACATAAACTACAGTCTCATTTATATTAAACTTTTTTATTTTCTCATTTATATTACTATATTTTATTTTCTCATTAACCTGCATGCTATATTATATTACAAAGAAGTTCCTTTCTTTGTAACATGTAAGAGTGTAACATGTAACATCATAATAGATGTAGCATCGAATTTTTAGACATTGCCATCAGTAGCACGCAGCATTCGCTGAGAATAGTTGAGGCTACGACGTTGTATTAAATCTCTAATGATCAGTTATTGATTGATTGATTGCAGGGATACGTATTGGGGAGCTGCTGGACAAGCGCTACTCTGTGTTTGGCTACACTGGTCAGGGTATGTACAGTAACGTGGTGAGAGTGAGGGATGTGGCTAGGAACAACCAGGAGGCTGCCATCAAGATCATTCGCTCCAACGACGTCATGTGAGCTCATTAATCTCTCTAATCAATCAATAAATCAGTAACTCTTGCTTCTAAACTACTCTATAGCTACTATTTGTCCAGGTTGAGATCTAGCTATCTACTGCATAGAAATCACACTTAAATAAGTAAGCCCATGTATAAGTAAATATTATGAGTTAATTTATGACACTATGATTTGACTTGCTGTTTATGTTTTCTATATATGCCCATGACAAGACCTGAGATCAGAGCTGTAAAACCTGTACAGCTAATGTTAACGTCAGTTTCATTTCTCTAATGGGATGTCAGTGATAGACGAGGCCAGGATATGATACCCCACACACATCGTAATCTGCGATCTGATATCTTACAGATGTCACCACTGGCTCCAACCAATTTCTATGAGTTTAAATTCCCAGCAACAGATGTGTAACGCTACAACCCACAATCAACCCACAATCAACCAATATTACAAGTCCTCCTCACCTCATCCCTCGGATGAGGTGAGGAGGACTTGTAATATTGGTTCATACACTTGTGATGCGGACATGACTCGCATTGGATGTTCATTGTGGGTTGTAGCGTTACACATCTGTTGCTGGGAATTTAAACTCATAGAAATTGGTTGGATCCAGTGGTGACATCTGTAAGATATCAGATCGCAGATTACGATGTGTGTGGGGTATCATATCCTGGCCTCGTCTATCACTGACATCCCATTAGAGAAATGAAACTGACGTTAGCATTAGCTATACAGGTTTTACAGCTCTACATTGTGTGCTGCTATGTCACTGTTGTTACTCATTCATCACCAACCTTACTTCTCCTCGGCACATTTCTTTTGCAGATTGATCCGTGTGAATTGATCTGTAGTGATGTGTGCTGTGGGGACGTCCCTGACATCATCCCTGGATAAGGAAACGGACGTTAAACCTTTACTATCATTATTATTATTATCACCTACACAGTGCTTGATGTTGTCATGGATGTTGTTAGGCACAAGACGGGCCTGAAGGAGCTGGAGATACTGAAGAAGCTCAACGACTCTGACACGGAGGACAGGTTCCACTGTGTGAGGCTCTACAGGCACTTCTACCACAGGAACCACATCTGTCTCGTCTTTGAGCCGCTCAGGTACGTCTGCTTCGCGCTCCATAGCATCGTAGTAATAATAAAGTTTTAACAGTCTTTTCTTTATTCTGGCTGGAGCCAGAGGCAATGTCAGTAAGATATTAGACTTCGGATCAGTATATGCTTGTTTCAAAATCTGGTTACGTCCATCACTGACATCGCTTTCAAGCGAGGAAACAGATGTTAACGTTAGGTTTTTATGAAATACTAACCTAACTAACATATTGTGATATGCCTAAGCTTGAACATATATTAATTATTGTTGTTAACACTACGGTATGAACCTATGTTATTGTTATGCTACAGTATGAACCTATGTTTTTGTTATGTTACAGTATGAACCTGCGTGAGGTGCTGAAGAAGTATGGCAAGGCAGTAGGGCTGCACGTGAAGGCTGTGAGGTCCTACACGCAGCAGCTCTTCCTCGCGCTCAAGCACCTCAAGCGATGCTCCATCATCCACGCTGACATCAAGCCTGACAATATCCTCGTTAGTAGTCCACTAGTAATCCTAGGCAATATTCTCATTAGTAGTCCACTAGTAATCCTAGGCAATATTCTCATTAGTAGTCCACTAGTAATCCTAGGCAATATTCTCATTGGTAGTCCACTAGTAATCCTAGGCAATATTCTCGTTAGTAGCCGCTAGTGATCCTAAGCAATGTCTTATTTAACAATGACGTTTTGTAATAATAATAGTAATAATAAAGGTTTAACATTTGTTTCCTTATTACAAGGATAATGTCACTGACGTAATTTTAGTGAAGTATCTATGATGTACTGGTGGTAAGGCGCTTCTGAGACTTGCTTAAGTATATGCTGCTTAAATACCTGCCTTACACTGATTGATTCATTGCTGTTCAATATGTCCAACAGATCATTAGCTTTTATTGTTTAGTGCTCAATGATAGTATGTTTAATATTAATACTAATAATTTTAAAGCTATGTTATTGCGTATATGTAATTGAATCTGAAGAAAATATTTATAATATATGTATGTAAAGTTGATGATAATGCAATGTATATGTGCAGGTGAATGAGTCTAAGATGATGTTAAAGATATATGACTGTATGTTCAGGTCAATGAGTCTAAGATGATGTTAAAGTTATGTGACTGTATGTGCAGGTCAATGAGTCTGAGATGATGTTAAAGTTATATGACTGTATGTTCAGGTCAATGAGTCTAAGATGATGTTAAAGTTGTGACTGTATGTGCAGGTCAATGAGTCTAAGATGATGTTAAAGTTATGTCACTGTATGTGCAGGTCAATGAGTCTAAGATGATGTTAAAGTTATGTGATTTTGGTTCTGCGTCACACGTGTCTGAGAATGATATCACGCCGTACCTCGTCAGTAGATTCTACAGAGCACCCGAGATCAGTGAGTACCGCTTTCTGTTTCACTATCTGTATCACTCTCTGTGTCACTATCTGTATCTCTGTCTGTATCACTATCTGTATCTCTACCTGGTCAGTCGATTCTACTGAGCTCCCGGGATCAGTATCTCTGTCTGTATCTCTATCTGTATCTATCTGTATTTCTGTGTGTATCTATCTGTATCTCTGTCTGTCTCTCTGTCTGTATCTGTCTGTATCACTACCTCGTCAGTCGATTCTACAGAGCACCCAAGATCAGTGAGTATCACCTTGTATATCTATCTGTATCTGTCTGTATCTATCTGTATCTCTATCTGTATCTTTATCTGTATCTCTATCGGTATCTCTATCTGTATCTCTGTCTGTATCTCTGTCTGTGTCTCTGTCTGCATCACTACCTCGTCAGTAGATTCTACAGAGCTCCCGAGATCAGTGAGTATCTCCTTCTGTATCTCTATCTGTATCTCTATCTGTATCCTTGTCCGTATCAGTATCTGTATCACCATCAGTATCTGTGTCTGTATCACTGTCTGTATGTCTGTCTGTATCTCTATGTATATCTCTATGTATATCTCTTTATGTATCTTTATTTATATCTCTGTGTGTATGTCTGTCTGTAGCACTATCTCTGCCGCTGTCTGCACACTATAGGTGTCATTGTCTGTATCAATATGTGTGTCTCTATCTGTATCTGAATTTTTATCTCTATGTGTATCTCTGTGTAAGTCTGTATCTTCATCTTATCTCTATCCTCTTCCTTCTCTCATTTTGTCTCTTTCTTATTCTTGCTGATTATTTATGTTTTATTTGTTGTATCTTCCTCTGCTTTTGTCGTCTACTCTACAGTTATCTCTACTGTTAATCTACTATAATCCAGTCATATTACAGTTTTTTGTTTTATTGTGTCCAGTAATTGGGATAGGCTACGACCACAACATCGACATATGGTCGACAGCGGCCAGTATCTACGAGCTGTACACGGGTAAGATCTTGTTCGCCGGGAAGACGAACAATGAGATGCTCAAGCTCATGCAGGAGCTGCGGGGCAAGATGCCCAATCGTATCGTGCGCAAGGGTTTGTTCAGAGACCAGCACTTCGACTCTGACTTCAACTTCCAGGTCCACGACGTTGACAAGATAACCCAGAGGGTTCGTGCCGCTCGCTGCCTCTCTCGCTAATTTATTACTAGATACTTCAATCGAAATTTAGTAAGAGTTTTTGATAATTTAACCTAACCCCTAACCTAAACTCTAACCTAACCTTACAAAAAGTATTGTATATCTAATTCAGTGATATAAATAATTTTTTATGTCCTATGATTTTTTATTTTAGATGTACTTGGAATATAGAAATTTAGTTATTTTCAGACTGTTTAATATTATAATTCAATATATCTTCTTTTCTATATATTTGGAATGTATGTGTATATGTATATATATATGTATGTATGTATGTATATATGTATGTGTGTATGTATGTATATGTATGTATGTGTGTGTGTATGTGTAGGAGAAGGTGACAGTGCTGAGCACTATCAACCCCACTAGGGATCTCTTGGCTGATCTGATTGGCTATCAGAGACTGCCAGAGGATCAGATGAGGAAGGTCCATCAGCTCAAGGATTTCCTAGATAAGATCATCCAGCTAGACCCAGCTAAACGCATGTCCATCAACCAGGCTCTCGCTCATCCGTTCATCCAGGATAAGGCCTGATAGGACTGCTCGGCGCACTGGCACATCCTGGATACAGAGAAACTGTAAGAGCTGGCAGCAGAAGTTCTGTAGAGATATGAAGTACTGCTATGATGGAATATAGTTGAAGATTATTGTGCAGATAATCCAATGCTACTAGGTAGCATCGATCGGATGCAGATGTATTGAAGTACGCGGGAACATCTGGTATTTAAAATAGTTTAATGCCATACAGAGTATTGTATGCCATTATAATAGTTTAATGCCATACAAAGTATTTTAACAAGAAAATACTAGATTAACACATGCATAAACTCTGACACAAGTAGATTGCTCCCTGTGATCCAGAAAAGAACAACTTTTGACTAGAAGCTCTCTCATAGTATATTGCCGGGGTGTGAATGATTTGTAGACTGATTGATTTATCTACAGTTGATTGAACGCTGTCGTGTGAGAGTGAATGTTGGTTGTAAGATTGTGAAGTGTGAGATCTTATAACGGTAAGTAAACCTTAACTACTGCATTGCTAAGGTTAGAAGCTGTAAAGCCAACGCTAACGTTGGTTTCATCTCTCGAAAGCGATATCAGTGACGGGTAAGCTTAGGATTTGAACCCCGCTCTTATCAATTCGAAGTATTACGAAGATTATTTTTGCATGACTAATTTCTCATAGATTCCGCGGAACATGTACTGAGAGGGAGAGACAATTGAAACTGTTGTATGAATGTGTGTACATACAGGTAAATAACTATTTAGTGGCTTAACATTGAACTCTATTCAGAGACTCGTATACTTGCACATTTATTTCCTATTCGACTCGATTGCACAATTACATTCTGTTGGAACTGTTAAATATACTGAATTGCTGTAACTGTTACAGAGGTTGTCGTGGCTTGAAGATGGGCTGCCTTTCTGTTGTGTTAGGACGTCCACCGGTCTAGCTAGCAATAAGTGGTAGGACATAGCTAGATAGGTGCTTCTCTCTTAATCTTAACGCTTCTGCGGTGTCCCTGAAATCATCATGGACGAGGATGTTATGTAAGTGGATAAAACAATGTTATGTAAGTGGATAAAACAGAAGACTAACTTTTCTTTGTAAATCTTTGGCACACTTTGGCGATGGAAGCAAGTGAAACCCTGTTCAGACTAGTGTTTTTATAGTCAAATTTCAGCTTTAAACTTGACTGATTTTTCAAATACTTGCTGATTATGGATAATTGGATCTCTCTTAGTGCACTACCTACTGGCAGGTCCATGGTACATAACGTATCCATCTCTTCTTCCTATTTCCTAATACATTTATCAACTGTCTATTTGTGCCAACTCTCTCCAGGAGTTGCTCATTTGTAACCTTTTGAGTCCAGCTAATCCTCTCCATTCTTCTCCAAATCCACATTTCCAATGCCTCCAGTTTCCTAATATCTTCCTTCCTTAAGGTCCATGTTTCACATCCATACAATAGCGTGGTCCAAACCAAAGTTTTCACTATCTTTATCTTTGTGTCTTTCATTAGACTTTTTGTTAATAGTTCTTTTCTACTTTGGATATCATAATATCACTTAAATAATTGGATAATAATTTGGATAAATAATTGATAATTGGATATCACTTAATTATTGACTGATGTTTCATCAGTTGTTGATATTTAAGAAATGGACACTTTTCTTACTTTTGAGATCTTTGAAATAACTGCCGCGATTTCGATGATCTAAACATAGTTATCACTTATTATTATTGTTATTACTACTATGAATATGATTACTTGTAGCTATTACTTAATTTCTTAAATACTCTTCACATGCTATTGCTGCCCTCTTTTCAATCTTATGTTCTCGCTAAATTCTCTTAAGCCCAGACGTTTTCTGTTCACACACGACAGATTATATGCAGTAATGATATTTGCTGCAGTACGATGGAGAAAATAGATCTTCGAGCCTACTTTAATGTTCTTCTCGTGTTGATTTAACAGTGCTTCTTAAGAAGATGGTTGACAGACCTCTATATGATATACCTATATATAACATGTCACTATTTGATGAACATGCTCCTACACATGTTGCTAATTGCTTGTGTACATTGCTGTGGCACTAGTTGTCAGCGCTACCCTGTGAGAGCGGTAGAGGAAGCTTCGCTGAGCCCACAGCATCAGAGAGAGTGTATTGACACGTATGATACAGCCTATAAATACTGTGTTTATAGACGTTCTCTGCTTATCAGTCACGCTGAGTATTATAGAGTACTTTATGTGTCTGCTGACTTCAGAGATTTGTGTATATTGATTAGTGATTTGGTAGTAATGAAAACGAATTTTTGTCTATGAAGTGCGATGATTTAATGATGTTAAGATTCTTTATGGTATTTCAAGAATAAAATTTAAAACTTTCACATTTTTATGAATTTGTTGATTTTATAAAGGTAGCACAGATTTAATGCGGTTTACGGTCCTCGTGTAAATCGATGTGGAAGTAAAAAGTATTAATAAATAATTATAATAGTGATGTACGATGATATAGTGTAGGGCAGAGAGGAGTGTAGAAGGTCTCTTCGTATCCCGACCTTGGCTAAACTGGTATTCAAGGCAATAAGATGATGATGAAAATAATATAATACAGAAGATGTTTAACGTTCATTTCTCATTGTAGGAGAGAGATTATTCTAATTCTGTTGATGGAATATCTCTGTGGTGGTATTGTCGACATGACGATACAATTCAATCTTCTTTTGATTAAATAACTATATTTTGTACATAGTCCATTGGAATCGCAGTAAATTTGCCACTGTGGTACATAAGACATTATGTACAAGGTGCTGCAAATCGTAGAGGTGTAGTGAAGGGAAAGATGTTGAGAAAACTTTTATTGCTTTAGTATCAAGCAGGTAAGCGAGCCTTCACTAGAGAAAACTAATGAAAGAATTAAATAAACATGCAGGTTCAAAAAGTTGACAATACTGTCAGATAGTCGATGAGATGAATAAATTTTCAATAAGTAATATTTTACTTAACTATAAATATTTATGAAATTGTTGGGGATAACTAATGTTAAACCGAATTACCAGTTGATTCAAAAGTTGAATAAACCTCTAAGGCTATAATGGCACTACGAAAATCGTTCTAAATGTGCTATAGTATTCAGTGAAAATTTAGCAAACTACATATGAATTACCTATGAATTTGAGTTATGAATTGATTTGGTTAAACGTTGTTATAGATTCCAGTTGAAGCGGTGAGAGAGATATGAAATAGAATTCAACGAAACCTCATGTAGCTTTGAATGGAATTCAGCTTACAGAGCTTTCACTACCTCGTAATGAATTCCTTGTAACTTACTTGTGTTAACTATTAAATATTTATACTTTACAGAATGAGTCATGGGTATCTCATCAATTTATTATATTATTACTGGGTGAAATAATAGCAGCATTAACTCTCTGTTATAACTAAATATACAGTTTTTGCATAACTTATGAGAAACTTCTATTATAGACTATTCATTTCGAATTTCTCTCAAATTACCATAGTGGAGCAGAATTAAATGTCATTTAACCCATTTTCATTTTTAAGTTAATCGTAATTAACTTATCATAATTACAAACTCCTTTGCCTACAATTCTAACTGCATAGACTAGACTTTAGATAGGGAAATTAATTTGTTTTTGTGGCTTCTCATTTGTGTCTTCTTTTTTTCTTAGTTCCTGACTGGTTTCAGGATTTTTCCTTTTTGGTGCTTAATGGTCTATTTTATCTCTTTGGCTTTTTCTGTCTGCAAACGATAGTTTGCAGTTCCTTGAAACATTATTGTTGCGGGATCTCTAAAATCTTCAGAAGATCTTAAAGTTCATTAAAATAACCTCACCTCTTCTGACCCAGGCGAGGACTCTTTGTTTCCTCTGGCTTAGCCTTATCAAGTCATCTGATGCTCTCTAGCCCAGACATACATCTTCAAATTCTTCTATGTTTTGTTTGGTGCCTTTTCTTTTTAATGTACATACAAGTAAAACCGCTGGTTTAAATATCGAGGTTAGCCTTGTATTTACGATGTGGCATTCGACAATATAGGCGTGTGATATAGAGATGTGGAAGGTATGTTTCGTTTCATATTTAACTCTGATAGTTATCCTATCTCTTTATTTCTTATTTGAGACGTTCATGAGAAGTAAAAGACTGTTCAGATTATTTATAAATGAATGAAGTAATATGATTTTAATATAACTTTTGATCTAAGCTTGTATTTACACTATTATTTATGCGGATGGATCCGTTACGATGGATCCCGTACACAACACGGATTAGCCCTGTGTTGTATCCGGATTGCTTTAGGAATACACCAACCGTGTGCTGCACGTGTCTTAAAAGGTGACATAAAAATTAAATCCAAACCACCGTCAAAAAGGGCTTTCAGTTGTTGAGCGCCTAGGCTCCAGAATTGATAAAAATTTAAATGAATGGAATAGTATGGGCTTATTGTGATTGGTGTGGGACTGAGAGGATTGGATAATGTCTATTTGTATCCCAACCCTGGTTAAACTGGGATTCTAGGGAAGATGATGATGCGGATGTGTTACTGATTGTATAGGTAATTCCAGTTTATTATTTAAATATGCTCTACTGAATATGTTGAGATTTCACTGTGTTTATACATATCTGCTTTTTTGTACCTCTCTGTATTGTTGTTTCTACCTCTCTGTATTGCTGTTTGTACTACTTGATGCTTCTCGCTCTGGTTACTTGTGTATTGCACAGTTGAGCTGAACCTCAGTTCTGCATTCAACTGATCCCCGTTCCACTGATCAGCCATTCAACTGATCCCTGTTCAGTTGATCCTCTGTTCAACTGATCTGCCTATTAGCTGAATCACCGTTCAACTGATCCCCCGTTCAACTGATGCCCCGTTCAACTGATCCCCCGTTCAACTGATGCCCCGTTCAACTGATCCCCCGTTCAACTGACCTACTGTTCAACTGATCCCCGTTCCACTGATCCCCTGTTCAACTGACCTACTGTTCAACTGGATCCCCGTTCAACTGATCCCCGTTCAACTGATTCCTCGTTCAACTGACCTGCTCTTCAACTGATTCCTCGTTCAACTGATCCCACGTTCAACTGATCCCCCGTTCAACTGACCTGCTATTGGACTTAACCCCCCGTACAACTGATCCCCCATTCAACTGACCTGCTGTTCAACTGATCCCCCGTTCAACTGATTCCTCGTTCAACTGACCTGCTGTTCAACTGATACTCCGTTCAGCTGATCCCCCGTTCAACTGACCTGCTGTTCAACTGATCCCCCATTCAACTGATTCCTCGTTCAACTGACCTGCTGTTCAACTGATCCACCGCTCAACTGGTCCACCGTTCAACTGATCCACCGTTCAACTAGTCCACTGATCACAGTGATCAGTCACGTGAGCGCAGGTTCTACGTTCACAACTCAGGACGTGCTCAGCAGAAATATTTCTCTTAACGAACGTGAATATTGTCGGCAAAATAGAATCCGACCGAAATCGTTCGAAATTCGGCGAGACCAGTCGGCCGAATTTCGCAGCTAATTTAAAGAATCTCAGCCATACTCGTTTTAGCAGCAACTAATGACAGTTAAGAGTCGAGTGACGTCTAAAAGATGATTCAACGAGTGCGACATACCATATAATAATAATAATAATAATAATAATAAAGGTTTAACGTCCGTTTCCTCATCCAAGGAAGATGTCAGGGACGTCATTACTGGTCCACTTGATGTATGGTATAATGTGGTAGAAAGCTTGCCTGGGAAGCAGAGGGCCATCGTTTCTAATCCCTGCCAGACCGTCTCTGACGGTATCCCTTGTGATACGGAAACGGACGTTACGCTTTGTTTTACTATAATTTTTAATTTGACTGTCTTTCACTAATTCATCCTTCTATTCGTTAATTCCCTTTACTTTGGACTGATTTTCTTGATTTTGAAATTTGCACATTATTTTACCTTCTTTTTGTTCGCCGGCTTGATTTTGTCTCAATAGTGGTCAATGTTGTTGTTGATGACTGTAGCACTTAGTATTTTTATTATTCGTTCATTTTATTTTTAACATTGAAAACACCATTTAGTTCACGTATAGTTCTCGTATACTTTCCATACTTTGTATTTTGCCGTCCACGCCAAGTCCTTCAGTTCACGAATTTTACTTCAAATATCCTAGCCAAATTCCTGCCACTTCAATCCTCTACAGCAATATTTATTTAAACATTTTAGCGGAATAAAAATATAAGAATTGGATGCTAAAGTTTTTCTACATTTCATAGTCATAAATATACTTTATATTATCCTATAGTGTTTAATTTTAATGCGTTCAACAGGTGTATTTTACTGTCTCTTTAAGGTGGAATACGGATAAAGATGCTTTTAAATAAACTCGTAGTTTAGCTGAATATATAGATCTGTGTGAAAATTCTTACTGGTGGCAATTGTTGACTAAAATTAAATTGTGGCACGTTTCTAGAAAAATGAGATGGAAAGTGAGTTTGAACAGTTTCATCGTCATTGTCAATAGAATTTTATGCTTTTTAATAGGAACACTAAAAATGAGGTAGGGATCGAGCCCCCAATTGTTTTGGTTGTCTATTGGTAGGATTGATTTCCTTATTTAGGCTTTAAATAGTTATATCAACTATTGTATGTTACTTAGCCTAGCTCTTCATCTATTTTCGCTGAACAAAGTTTTACTACCAAAACAAGTCTTTCTTAGTTTCGTAGTTTATTATCAATCCAATTTTACTATAGACCAATCACAACATACAGTAGTAATATAACAGTGTTTCAACTCGTGCATCTAGATATCTTTTGCAACTTTATTCAGCCATAACACTCTTTATCAACACTAAACCGGAAGAAGAAATAGAACAAGATTTGCTGCTACTAAACAAACCTTTTTCTTGTTTTATAATTAAATAAACTTCAGATATGTGGTTACCATATCTAACACCAATTTCTCCAGGATTGTAGCGTTCTTTTACAGCTACATACGACATATGTCTTTTTCATCTTCAAACTATCGGCAATGTCAACCGTAATTGATATAAAGTATATGCCTTAGCATTATATATTCCATTATACATTAATGAATCGGTTCAACACAGATCTACTAAAAATGTAAGAAAATGTCTGACAAATAAGTCAATAAAATTATCTGTTGTTCTGTGTTATAACTTGACCGCTGAAGAATAGACCAACCAGTAAACCGTTCTTGTTGTATGCGTCGATCAATCTTGAACTGAGGAAGAGAAAGAAATTAAATCGTCTTTTAGGCATAATTTTCCACGCGATAGGCTTGTTGGCAATTGTAACTTAGAATTAGTTATCTACGAAGTGCTTTATGCAGCGTAATAACAGCCTCAGAGTATGAATATGTGCCTTAAACCTGCCCGTTGCAGAATACTAGAGAGAACGAGACAGAAAGAGAATATCTGTTAGAATAGTTTGGTTGAGGTGTTCGCACAGCAGCCTAGTGAGCAAGAGAACATGGCATAGAATCCCAGTCAAACTCTGACAGCATCGTTGAAATGCGAAACAGATTCTATATATCCACTTCTTTATTCGTCGACAGGAGCAACAGTAAACAAATCAAATAGCATAAACATAAAATTATATATTATATATATATATATATATATATATATATATATATTATATATATATATATATATATATATATATATATATAAAGTATGAAATATAACCCACCACCAATTACACAGTAATCAGTAATACAGTAATACAGTTAGCCTAATTGGATCGAAATACTTCATATTTATACTTATATTTACTTATTCATACTTTATATTTATTTTAATTTACTTTAACTGTTCATTTAGTTGCTATAACACAGTTGCTATTGACGGCTTCAAAAGTTACATCGATTTTGAGCTCAGATGTGAACGCAGCACAAAAATGTGTCGGTCGATATAAGTAGCATTAACTTGGCATTAACACGGCCCATCAATGACTGGGTTATGGTTGTTGCTCTGTAGGGTGTTAACATTGTAATGTAGAGAGCGTTGGCGCCGTGTTTGACACATTAGTTGTCTACAGGGTTACCAGTGAGTGTGTCATACCCTTTAGTGGTCTGTCTTATTTAACCCGAGAATAGATATTTTCGGTAATAGCTATAAATAGAACATCGTGGATACCAAATATAAACAGTGGACTAGAAAAAGTAAACACTGCATAGCATACTATTGAAATGTACTAGTTCCTCATAAAATTTCTAATACAAGTTTTCTTTAGAAATGTTATTTACTTTACAACCTACTATACGTATATTAATTAAAGAATAACTTGACACTTATAGTTTAACTCTGACACCCATTATAACGGTATGCATGCATTATAACAAAGTTATAATATAGACCCATTACATTTACATGTAAATTTATGTATCAGATGTCAACTTAAACAAACCAGTGTTACCATACAACAACATATGTTTTCAATTACCGAACTGATCTATTCTAGAGTCTTTAGTGGTCCGTCTCGTTTAAACTGATAATTCCAGAGTCTTTAGTGGTCTGTCTCGTTTAACCTTAGAATTCTCAACATTCATGACAAAACAGCAAAACAGCAACACTACTTAGAGTTTTACTGTCGTCCACAGCAACATCGAGCTCTATGAAACCAAACATAAGTCAAAGAGCACAAAATAACGAGGCTCTATAAACGGCGCAAACCGAATATCCTGAAACGTCTGGCCTATGACACTCATTTACGGCTAGTAGAACTAAAGAATCCTCTTTAAACTTCCAACAAAGCTGGTAAAGCTAAGGTTAATGTCAATTTCCTCACTCGAAAGCGATTCAAAAGATTGATCGTTTCGCTGTTGTACGTTGTTGTACGTTGTTGTATGTGCTGTCTATATACATGTAGACAGGGATGTGAATTATTTGATACATAGAATTTATTGTAGCAGGTCCTCTCGCAGCCGTGGTTCATGTCTTACAAATCACATAATGGCCGCCCTACCCTATTAAACTCATTATCTCCATGGCCGTTAATCACAAGGCAGGAAAATACTCTGCGGAAATCACTCCTGTTTGTCCATCAATGTCGTCTTGGGCAAATAGCCCGAGGGCAGGCTGTTCCAATGTTCTGGTGATTAGCCCTTAAAATCTCGATGTTCGCTGATTAGCAATAAAACAGTTGATGCTCAACAAAGCAACCCCACACTGTGGAGTCTAGGCGCTCTCTAATGACTAAATGTGATTAGAGTGGAGGAAACAGAGATTTCACGGGTGAATTTTCAGATACGAATTTTTAAAGCAGAAAGTTTAAGTGAAACTTTTTTGATAGTTTTTTTTCGAAATACCGATTAATGCTATCAGATTGAGATGCTTAATATTTTAAAACTTGTATTAAATCGGCAAAGGGTGATTCCAAGGTCCGTGTAGCCTACCGCTTTCTTCTACTTTAAAATTGACTAAATTTCTGACTTTTATTTATGTAGGCCTATTTGGACTGTGCGGTTTAAGGCAAGGCCGTTGATGCAATATTTAAATAAAATAAATTTAAATAGCAGACACTAACTATATATATATATATATATATATATATATATATATATATATATATTGTATATGTGATAAACTTATAATCTTTACGATTGGCTTATATATGTGGACGCACTTTGATTATACATTTTTAACGTAGACGAAATCAAGCAATAAAGCCCTTGATAGTAATCCTAAATACGTTCATGTTATATTCGACATTACACAATGATTGACTGCTGTGTAGTGAGGGGTAAGGTATAGGCCAACAATTGGTCGTCTAGAACTTTAATCATTGAAATCATTTTAGTGCGATACACTAGATATTACAGTTCTCGTATTTAATGCGCGCACTGGTACGTTATTAATATCAACTTATGAATTGTGAATAAATTATAAATAATATAAATATATGTAATAAATATAAATAAATAATATATATATATAATAAATGTAATAAATTATAAATAATATAAATATATATAATGAACATAAGTAAATAATATATATATATATATATATATATATATAATAAATATGATAAATATAAATAATATAAATATATATAATAAATAATAAATGAATTATGAAATGCGGTAACATGATAATAATGTAAACACGCATTATAGTGAATAATCAGCTATGTTGATATCTATCACTTTTAAAACCACATGTTAAATCCGTTAGGCAATTTAGTCCATTTTCCGTGTAATCAATCCAGTGAATGTCCGAGATTTTACTCTCAGGTCAGCGCTGTTGGGATTCGAACCTACGAGAGTTCAATTCACCTCATGGTATGCCATTTAAAATTTCATTACGTTATCTACATCTCTAACCATTGCGCTATTGAGACATTCAAAATAGTCTCAATAATAAATGGTGTATGTATTAACCAATGAAGATATCCAGTGTCTTACTTAATGCTACCTAGAAAACTGATCTGTGAAGATGTTAGAACTCACACTGTACAAATTTATAATATTATTTAACCTATGGAATAGAGAGATTTTATAACGTACTATAATTAAAATATGAAGAAGACATGGTTTACAAATAAGACGAAGACGGTTTAGAAGACGGTTTTACAAATTGATTTGCATAATGAAGGTGATGCATTCTGTAGAGTATATTGTAATAATTAACCTATGCAATGATCGATAGCAGGCAATAATTAGCCTATGGAATGATATACATGTATAACATACAATAATTAACCTATGGAATGACGGATAGCATGCAATAATTAGCCTATGATGGAGGAATGAGATTTTCGCAGGGTTTCTCTAAGCACAAGGGAAAACTAACACTGTGCCAGAAATCTCCATCAATTATCTTTTTGCTTTGACTGAAAAAGGCAGACGACACTGCAGGGGGGCATTGTGTCCCTCTGGACCCCCGCTGATCTGGCGTCTGGCTGCCTCGGGCACTTAACTAGGGTTCGAATAGTAACCCCCCTGTGGGTGAAATTGTCTATCTTACCATAAGTGCAAGGTTATAAGCAGGGTTGTGTCAAGAAAAAACACATTTATATTGATCTGGCCAACAATACAGAGGGTTTATCAGTATCAGTGGAGTTTTAAATACTTTAAGTAGTGTTGTGATTGTGAATGTGTCACCCCTGCTTGTGATCTGAAAGAATGTGACAATGTGATATGTGCGTATGTGTTTTTATGTAACGCTTAATTTAGCACGTTAAATGTGGCTTTTTATTTTTTGTACAATTAAAGATATACATTACTTGTAAAACTGTTCCTGAATGCAGAACACTCAAGCGATACAATTGCACGCTGCATACACATATATGCACATACGCACCTAATACTCGCACACATACACACTCACACTCTCATATTTACAAACACACACACACACACACACATGTACATACATGCACATATAGGCTACACAATTACGCAATTAGAGTGCTACAGTCATCAATGACAACATCGAGCACTATTGAGACAAAATCAAGCCAGCGAGCAAAAAGAAGGTCCAAAACTGGTCCAAAAAATTATTTTTAAAAAATCATTTTCAACTCATACCTAACTTGTTCATGACTTGCCACGCACAAACATCTACATCTGTTACTTCACATTGGAACAGGTCTACAAAACAACAACTTGTTTAGCGTTCATTACTTCCTCCGCATACGATAAAACTTATTTAACTCTACGTGCGCTACTTTGGGGATTCAATATAGGCCTAATCAGGTTCAAAGGTCAAGGTTCTAGTTATGAATAAGGTTCCACTTAATTTTCGATCATTCTGTCGTTTAATGACATCTTAACACGGCTAAAGGCGACTAAAGCAGAGGTTACTCGACTTCTTGCACAGAAATGCCTAACAGCTGTCAATGGTTTGCTCAATAGCCTTGCTAAAACTAAGATCTAATCTGATCATTCATTTCTCACTCTCATCAACGATTTCTTACAATCCTCCTCCCATTCCTTCAATCATTCCAATCTGTTTCAAGCCCCACTCTTAACCCCGCCCCCACCCCCACCCACTATACCTCCCACCTTTCTTCGTCAAACGAGCATGCGAGACATATGATGCGAGATCATCAGCTTCAGCCGTCGAAACTGACGAGAAACTAATTTCATTCACCATTATTACGCGTGGCTCATGTTACAGGTAACATGTGTGACTTCTACTAGGAATAAACTCTAATCTTTCAAATACTTCTGATTATAGTTTAGACAGTTTCGACTAAAGTCTAAAATACCTGACAATAGATCGCTTCAAAAGTCGTGAATTTCTTGTCTTAAGGGGCCACAACGGCAGATACAAAATGTTTTACGATCATTTTAAAGCTTAAAATGTCACATTTTCTGTTGAGATATAAAATTCAGTATGGTTGGATTGATGAATCAGATCTATGACGATTAATGGGAGTTCAATTTGACTTCACTAGACAAATACATAACATCTTTTTCTTGCTAATCGGTACTTCATAGTATTTTGTTTTAGTCATTGATTGCTCTATCAATCTATCGATTAATTGATTGATCGATTGATTTAGTAGGCCTACATTATTGCTTGATTGATTGATTAATTAATTGATGGACTGAAGGACCGATAGATAAATAGATAGATTGACTGACTAATTGATTAATTGATTGATTGACTGGTCGATTGATTCAGCAGTACGTTGTTGCTTAGCTCAGAGGACGTGCTACTTGTGTATTGGGCGATATTCCTGAATCCTTAAATGTCAATTAAATTAAATCTTATTTTTGTTGCATTAAAAAAAATCTTTTTAGAATGTTGTTAAAACAATAATGTTTGCTAATTTGCATTAGTTCAACTTATTTTTATAAGAAGTTATTATTCATCGAAGCATGTGAATTTAGGAATTAGTTAAATTAATAATTTAATATTTTATTAATTAATAAGCTTCGCGTCAATTGAGCGAAGTTAAGCTCGATCGCATCGGTTAGTATTTAATGGGCGACCAGCTCGGAAGACCGAGTGATAACAGCTTTGAATGAAAGAAATTCCTAGGGTGTTGGAGTTATTATTTAATCCGCGCCGGCTGCAATTGATACTTAACGGCACACTGGGTCAGGAAGCACAGATGCTTGTTTTAAGACCCATTTCCTCCTTCCTCTCCATGGTTATTAGTAATCGTTGCCTTTTGATGGCGCATCAATTGCAGCCGACGCGGATTTAAGAATACCTTCCGTCACCCTGGGATTTTTCCCTTCCCAAGCTTTTACCAATACTCGGTCTTCCAAGGTGGTCGCCCACAAAGTGCTAACCGGGGTCGATGCAGCTTAAATACGATAATTGACGCGCAACTAAACCAAGTGCGCTAATCCCGCCGTCTAGCGTTACACCAACAAAAGGCAACGAATACTAATAAACATGGAATGGAAAAGGAGGAAATAACAACTACAACAACAGCAACCAAGAAAGGTAACCATGTAGCACATGCGGTATGTCATGCGTGTATCTATAATCATCATCATCATCATCTTCCCTTGAATCCCAGTTTAACCAGGGTCGGGATACAAATAGACTGTCTCAAATCCTCTCTGTCCTACACCACACCACCAGCCAATCCCCTATTTGAGACTTCCATTCGTTTAAATTTTTTAGCAATTTCTGGAGCCTAGGTGCTCACCAACCGAATGCCCTTTCTGACGTTGGTATGGATCTTAGTGCTTTAGTCGCCTTCTACGACACGTGCAGCCGTCGGTTGGTCAATTCTTCAAACAACCCGGACATAACAAAGGGAATTGTGTCCGGGTTCATGCGTGTAACTATACGAACAAAAATATTAATAATTATTACAATTTATAGCAGACTGAGCAGGTAGAATATTCGCAAGTTAACAGGCAGCGGATCTGCATTTGCAGGGTTCAAATCCAGTGCTCTTCCGTCACCGATATGCCTTCAAGATAGGATAGCCTACTAACTTTGAACATGGCTTGGGCTTTTCAACCTTTATTATTTGAATAAATGTTTCATTAATATTTAACTTAGGGTCTATTTATATTTTATGACCCATTGCAACAGTGTAGGAACCTATAGTTTTATTATTATTATTATTATTATAGTTTATTATACTCCTTATTAAAAAGTTATTTTGCACCTATTAAACGATAAAAATCCGAAAATACCTGATATCCTTAACATCTACTTAGCGCACGTTATATCTATTTAATGCAAGAGTAAAAAGTTCACAACTTCTCTCTCTATGCTACACAGTCGAGCTACCGTCACTATCAACTTATACGTTATTAGGGTCATAATATTAAAAATTCCGCACCAGAAACTGGCAGCAGTGTAGAATAGAGCAACTATCATAATAATAATAAAGGTTTAACGTCCGTTTCCGCATACAAGAATGATGTCAGGAACGTTCTCCATCATGAAGTAAATTCACTCATTTTTACTCAATTCTCCTAAAAACTAATTTTACTTTTTGAACAGTCAATATGCTCAAAGCTTACGGATACTGGTATAAGTTACATAGTAGAGATTTTAGATAGGCCTAAATATATAAATTCTTACGCAGAAGCTAAAAAGGTTTTTATTTTAATTATTGTAATCTCATTGTGATACAGCCGTCCATTCAGATAATCAGCCTACGGAATATTCCGGGTATAGATTAGTGTCAACATAATTTTCTCCTCTTTCATAGCGGTTGCGCTAAGTGCAACATAACAGTGCTAAGTGTTGTTATGGAGATCCATGTTGTAGATGTCGTCGTCGTCGTCGTCGTTGTTGTTTTTGTTGTTGTAGTTGCTACTGAAGGTTATGGTTTTGAAGCTGTTGTAATTGCGCAGGTTGTTGTTGTTGCTTATTGAGTTTATTAAAAGTCTGATCAGCTACAACTGATTGTAGTTGCTTTAAGCTGCTATCTACCAGTCCTAAGTTGTTTTGTTGTTGTCGCTGTTGTTTCCTATGCTGCTTTACTTGTTGTTTAGTTGTGCTGCGTTGTTCGGTTGTTTGCTGCTGATGTGGCGAGTTGTTTGTTGTAGAAGTCGCATTACTTGATTTCTCCGATGACGCAGAAGGTGAGATAGATGTTGTCGTGGACGGCGGTGAAAGTATTTTTAACGTGTTTTGTTGAGCGGATTTGGGAGAGATTTTTGATTCGTAGATGGCATCGCTAGCACAGCCAACAGAGCTGTTACCAAGTTCTCTGCAAAAACACACACGAGAGCATCCATTGTGATTATCATCAGGAATTAAGATTTTGCTGAACAAGATTTTATGTGATCTTAAATTAGTCAGTATATTTCGTCAAACGGAATAAAAGTTTCTGTATCGGCGATTTCATTCTATTTAAAGAATTTGTGAAGCCATTGATTGGCTTTATTATCTATGTTGTCATGGAAAACAGCAGCTCAATAATCGTGTTTTTGTTGTTTGTCAGCTACTAGCTAACCATAGCTACTAGCTAACCATAGCTACTAGCTAACCATAGCTACTAGAAAATACAATATGATCGTCAACATACTTATCGTCATCATCGTCATCGTCTTCCTCATCATCACCGTGGTGTCCTTCATTAGCGCGGTCTCTCTGTCGTCTGTTCTTGAACCAGTTCGACACCTGCAGTAATAATGATAATAATAATAATAATAATAATAATAATAATAATAATAATAATAATAATAATAATAATAATAATAATAAAGGTTTAACGTCCGTTTCCTCATCCAAGGATGATGTCAGGAACGTAGAAACCAACGGAAAGGATTAGCTGGACTCAAAAGGTTACAAATGAGGAAGTTCTAGAGAGAGTTGGCACAGATAGACAGTTGATAAATGTTTTAAGAAATAGGAAGAAGAGTTGGATAGGACACGTTCTAAGGCGGGAAGGTCTCATAAAAGAGGACATGGAAAGAAATAGAGGCAGAGGCTGGCCGAGATTAGATATGTTAGATGATTTAAAGATCCACTCATATGTGGACATGAAGAGGAAAAGTAAAGCTGGTAAAGCTAAGGTTAACTTCAGTTTCCTCACTCGAAAGCGATGTCAATGGCGGACGAGCCCAGGATTTGAACCCCGTATACTGATTCTCTGTCGAGTGTCCGACGTCGCCACTGGCTCCAGCCAGCGGGAAAACGGAATACAGAGAAGAGTGGAAGACTTATATACCATGGACCTGCCAGTAGGCAGTGCCTGAGAGAAGAAGAGAGATTAAAAGATTTCGTCTCTCCTATTGTAATTTGTCTAACTGAATTCAACTTTTTTCATTTAGTATCGTTTATTTGTTCATCATAGCACGGATAAGACAAACAATAGGAACGTTCATGTAATTTGATAAACAAATAACAATACAAAAGAGGCTGCCATAAAGGATACATAGCTCTGTTCGGTAATACCATAATTAGTAGCTATAGCGGAGTCTACTTGAGTCTGAAATATAAGAAGTTCTTAAAGAATAAAAAGTTATAGTATAAAATGTTAAAGAATTAATTAAGAGTTAACAAGGCATCTAGAGGACCTGTATAGTAGTGAGGCCGGTCAGCTCTGCCAGTTGTCTCTTGTCTCTGGGGGAGGGGTAGGGATTGATGGAGTACCAGTCCCTCAGGACAGTCCGGGACTTTTCCCGGAAGCAGTAGGACGTCTCTTCTCCGTCCCAGATAGTCCGTGGTAGTGGATACTTCCTTCTGTGAGAGGAAAATCAATCAATCAATCAACTGATTAATTAGCTAATAAATTAATCATTTATCATCGAATTCATCAGTCAAATATCGAATCAGTAAATAGATAAAAAATTAATTAATTAATCAATCAATTTAATCAATTTGTTCAACAACGGGATAAGAGAATCTATCAATGGAATCAATATATAAGTAGAATGAGTCATGCGTTAGGCATAATGTTTTATTATAAATAGCAATAGCTGATATGTGTGCTATTTGCATATTGAACCTGCACTATAGGAGTAGCCATACATAGGAGAGAGCGAGACATAACAACTTCTCACTCTGTATTTACTCTCTCTCTCTCTCTCTCTCTCTTACTCTCGTTCTTTCTCTATCTATCTAGTGTTCTGCAATGGCAGATTCAAGGTACATATTACTACTCGAAGCATATAAAAGTGCTTCACATAACAGCACTGCATCGATCAATATGTTGATCTCTTCACATAAGGTCAAGTCTTAGCCACACTTTAATGTAGTCTAGAGTTTGAACAAATATGGCTTCAGGGTTTTATTTTGCCCTCTTTTTGCTCATGCTTAGACCCCTTCTACGATACGTGCAGTAACGGTTAGTCTATTCGTCAGTTGTCGGGATATTCACGGTATTCACTATAGACGTATGCCTGACTCAGTTTTAGCTATATATACTTATACCAGACTCTTTATACACTTAAACCTGACTCTATTAACTTATACCTTGCACTCTATTAACTCACACCTGACTATGTATTAACTTGAACCTGACTCTATTAACTTACACCTGGCTCTGTATTAACTTACACCTGACTCTTCATTAACTTATACCTGACTATTAACTTAAACCTGACTCTGTATTCACTTACATCTGACTCTCTATTAACTTACACCTAGCTCTGAGTCTATTCACTTATACCTGACTGTATTCACTTATACCTGACTCTATATTTTCCCACAGCGCCCAGAGGTCTGCCCCTCAGTCTCTCAGCCTCCTGATAGTGGCCCTTGAGCCACAGGCTCTGAAGCTTCGGGTGGTTGATGGGAGAGAACTGAAAGCTCTCTAGCAGGCGGTACATCTCCTTGAACTGACCTCTGTGGTAGTAGACCACGGCCTTGGCCTTCACCACGCTCTCGTTGCGCTGTAGGACGTCGCAGGGAGGCAGTGACCAGAGGAACCTGGACAGCCTGTCTATGCTGGAGCTGCTCTGAAGCACCTCACACACACAGGCAACCTGTTCCACAGAACAATTAGGTCATTAAGGTTAAGGTCAAGGCTCTGAAGACTCGGCTAATAGGTCTATGCTGGAGCTGCTCTGAAGTACCTCACACACACACGCAACCTGTTCCACAGAATACCTGGTTCATTAAGGTTAAGGTCAAAGCTCTGATACCTTGGTGAAAGTAATTCAGTTTCTGTTTTATAGTTCTGCAATTAATTAAAAAGCTGGTAAAGCTAAGGTTACGTCAGTTTCCTCACTCGAAAGCGATGTCAGTGACGGGCGAGCCCAGGATTTGAACCCCGCACATACTAATCCGCGGAAGAGTATATATATCTTACAGACTTCCCCACTGGCTCCAGCCGATAAGTAGACAACTGTCTGAAATAATCTGCCTGTCAGTCTGCGGCAGTTCGAACTTCCACTTTTTAATTTCTTAAAATACATTGAAATAGGTTCATTTGACCTTTAGCATAGTTAGCTGTGGTAGAGCTACTCTGGATCGGCTCTTGTGTAAAATCATAAAGTAATTAATTAATTCAATAATTACTTATTTAAGTAGTCAGAATTTTGCTGCAGTTTAAGGTTACTAGAGTGTGAAAAGATATTGGTTAATAATAAATAATAGAATAATAAATAATATAATAATAAATAATATAATAATAAATAATATAATAATAAATAATATAATAATAAATAATATAATAATAAATAATATAATAATAAATAATATAATAATAAATAATATAATAATAAATAATAGAATAATAAATAATATAATAGTAAATAATATAATAATAAATAATATAATAATAAATAATATAATAATAAATAATATAATAATAAATAATATAATAATAAATAATATAATAATAAATAATATAATAATAAATAATATAATAATAAATAATATAATAATAAATAATATAATAATAAATAATAGAATAATAAATAATATAATAGTAAATAATATAATAATAAATAATATAATAATAAATAATAGAATAATAAATAATATAATAATAAATAATATAATAATAAATAATAGAATAATAAATAATAGAATAATAAATAATATAATAATAAATAATATAATAATAAATAATAGAATAATAAATAATAGAATAATAAATAATATAATAATAAATAATATAATAATAAATAATAGAATAATAAATAATATAATAATAAATAATATAATAATAAATAATAGAATAATAAATAATATAATAATAAATAATATAATAATAAATAATATAAGAAGAAATAATAATAAAGATAATGCATGAATTTGCGAGATTCTGCTTATCACATAGACAGGCCAGATTTGAGTTCTTTACGCGAGACTTTATTCAAGCTTTTTATCTGGTTTTATTTTAAACAAAAATAATTTGATACTGTCTTTTAATAATCATTATTTATCACCGGTTTATTACTAAACAAGTCATGGACGTCCCAAATAACTGAAAGCACAACAAAGAAAACTTTATGAATCAATGTTTAGAGTTTTCTTGTGTTGATTTAGAAGCATCTAGAAAACTCTTTGGAAATAAGCCTACTGAGAGCTTAGGAAATCTAGAAAAGACATTTTAAATGTATTACTTTTAATAAAGTCTAGAAAATACCCTTCTATCCCACTCTTACAATATACTAATTGTTGCATCATTTGTGTCAATTACATTACCTACTTAAAATGTCAACGTTTCAAAACAATGTTTTAATAATAAACTGTTATTTTGTTTAAATTTATTAATAATAACAACAATTAGAGTGCTACAGTCATCAATGACAACATCGAACACTATTGAGTCAAAATCAAGTCGGCGAGTCAAAAAAGGTCCAAAACGGTACGTATTCCAAAATCCAGAAAATCAGTCCAAAGTAATAGTAAAATTAATAACAATAGTAAACTATTGTTACTATTAAACTATCGTATAATAATAATAAGTTAATCTTCAGAAATGGTCTAAACAAAACCTGTTCGAGGGTAAAGCCAAAGTTGCTCTGACTCGCCCCTCCCGCACAGTTGGGTGAAGCGCTAAAACTGTTGAAGGCATCAGTACCGTAGCACCCCCGCATTCCACTGTTCTGTCTCACGTCGCCCCCAAACCCCGGTACAACTGATCGAGTAGTAAAACACGCCGTCTGATTGGACGCCGGTCGATGTAAATACTGAGACGAGGAAATTGATGCGGGGATCTTGAGCGGGGGCGAGAGAGCCGACAGTGCGGCGGCGGCTGCAGCGGCTGAGCCGGGCGGTGAACCGTAGAAGTGGGTGTAGGATCGACCGAGGTCCGACATGGAGAAGTCGATAGAACTGGAGGACCTGCAGGACCCAGTGTAGGAGAACATTCCAGATCCTGTAATGTTCAAGTTAACTTTCATCATCTTTCAGACGAATAATTATAATAATAATATAATAATGATGATGATAATAATAATAATAATAATAATAATAATACAATATTGTTGACTTTATTAATGGCATAGGCAGACTTATTGCAGAACAAACCGGCGATAAGCGAAAGACATCTTTTCTTTGGCAAAGGCTTTCCATGACTTTGCAAAGATTTAATGCAGTCTGCTTCAACAATTCTTTTAAGCCGTTTGATGACCTCGAGTAGCCGGGCGGCGATTCAGCACGTATTGCTTGAATCGTTTTTATCAAACCCCAGGTTCTTTACACCGGGGTATAAAAAATTAATAATAATAAATAATTAAAAAAATAACAATGGTAAGAGTTATAATAATAATAATAATAACAATAATAATAATAAAGGTTTAACGTCCGTTTCCTCATCAAGGTTGATGTCAGGGATGTCCCCACAGATTGACGAGGAAGAAGAACTAATGATACAAGATCGTCAATGAGTTAAAGTCGAGAATAGAATATTAGATTGTATTAGACTAATCTAATAATCTTAATCTAATACAGTCTAATAGAATATTAGATTGTATTAGATTAAGTATTTAGTATTTAGTAAGTATTTATTAATCATTTATTGCATTTAGTATTTAATGAATATTTAATAAGCATTTAGTAATTACTTAGTATTTAGCAAGTATTTAGTAAATATTTAGTATTTAGTGAAGTATTTAGTTTAGTATTTAATAAGTATTTAAGAAGTATTTCCTGCGAATGTATTTTACACAGCACACAAAAGCAAGTCGATCAGCTCTACATCGAGCAAGCACCAAACCCTGACAGAGCTTAATGATACCATGTAATATGATCAGCATACAATACCAACAAAGCAGTCTTGGATCATATTGCATTTATATGTACAATGTTACACATACATGTACATCAATAGACCTGTCAAAATACAACATATTATCATCGCAAATAGCATTAGGTTGTAGTGTGTTTAACGTCAAGGTTCAGAAGCACAAGGCTTCTCTCCAAGACGACTCGACACACTCGAGCTGCCGTCACAAAGATTAAGGTAATCTTAAGGTAATCTTAAGGTAATCTTAAGGTAATCTTAAGCTTATTGAGCTTATTGAGCAAATAGCATTCGTTGACTGCCTTGCTATTTGCATGTAAATAAACCTCTGGATAGCAAAATAAAGGTAGAAAAGTCATTGGCTCTTGAAAGAATTCTCATTGTCCATTTAACACTAACATTTGTTAATTTCAATATCATTCAGATTCCTTCTTAAAACTTAGGCTTTTTTTATGTACTTGAGTTTCTTATTCTCTTTTAAACACGAGTTTTTCTTTGATATTTTACTTGCCTCCACATCTCACTCTTTATTTAAAATCTCCACCGTAGGCCTACTACTCAACTCATTTTTTCATTGACTTATTCTTTTGTCTTTCTTTCTTTCAAGCTATCTTTCTGTCTGTCTGTCTATCTGTCGGTCTCTCTATCTCTTTCTCTCTGCTTTTCTCTACTTCACCGTTTAGATATTTAAAATCCTCGTGTTGTGTCCGGGAAACTAAAGTATAGACCAACCGTAAACTGCACATAAGAAGCGATTGAGCAAAAGCTGAGTAAGGCAACGGTTAGCCACCCTCAAATGTCAAATATACTATTCCCAAGCTACACAATACATTAAAGTTCAGATAAGGCATAGAATTTTGTGAATGGATTAACTCTTTGATCACAAAGTGTATAATGGGATTGAGTATAATGGAGTGCTCATTATAGAGCAGGGATATGTACCTTGGACCTGCCACTTGGCAGAACACTGGTGAGATATATATTTAAAGCTCAGTCATGGTTAGAGTCACCGTTTTGTTCAGACTCTAGTACATATAGCCTTTCACCAAATCAACTTCATTTCCTCATTCTTTTGCTTTGTAGTGTCTTTTTTGAAAGCTAGCCTCGTACACTTCTAAACCACTTTTTTTCGTCGGTTTGGTTTAAGTTCCACAAAGTTCAATGTTGTCATTGACGACAGTAGCACTCCAATTGTCGTTGACTCGTTTGAAAAATCGTGAAATATATTGCTCATATTGTTGGTTTGACAGTTCGCTTGACATCGAAGTCACGTGACGGTTTAATCCTTTGAAACTAGTGAGCAGGGTTGAAGAGATAAGATCTGGTAACAACAACATCTAACAAAACCTCTGAGGGTTAACTCTGTACAACTGATCGCTATCAGTTGTACATAGAAACTTGTTTAGATAAGGATCTGAACAAGTTCATTACACACATGTAGTTACTAATCAGTTCTCTCTATGGATATGCTTGTTTGTGTGCTTGTAAGTGCGTGCGTGTTTTCTTCATTACGTGTTTGCTTGTATGTGTATGGGAAACGTTTGGGTATGTTTGCCTGTGCTTGTTGATATGCTGTTCTGTTTGGTTGTGTGTGTGTGAGTGTGTGTACGTGTGTAATTGTGTGAGAGAGAGACTCAGAGAGAGAGAGAGAGGGGGGGGGGAGAGAGAGAAAGAGAGAGGATAAGAAGGGAAAGAGAGAGAGTGAGAGAGAGAGAGAGAGACTGACAGACAGAGAGTGGTTAAAGGAGATTACTTCATGAAGCAGAGACACTATTATAGAGAAAGAATTTTTAATATACTGGTTTTCTATTAAATGAGCAAAATTCAAATCTATGTAAACTGTTCGTCTAATGTTGCATTAGGTACTGACTCAACCAGAAGGTTTGAAGAATCTAGACCCACTCTTATATAGACTGTAATGTATTTATACGCCATACACGGAAGCAGAAGGTTTTCTTCTAGACGACACAAGGATTATGTTAACATGAATATACAATCAACGGAGCATCTGCTTATTACAGTTATGAGAATGAAATTCAGAGTAAGTTCAACATCAATATTGTGGTATTAATTTGTATTTTTTAATTTTAAAATGTATACATACCAAACTGAGAATTAATAAATTGTTGATTAGGGTAAGGTGGGACTTTTGTCCCCTCCATCTCTACATAACAGTTCATCACAGCTCCTCGTGCAAAGTGTTGGTCCCTTCTTTAGCGAGGGGAAATAATCCAAGGTCGGAATAAAGAACTCTTGTTCACCTTCTTGATCTCAAATATGGACAGATGAACTCAGAAATGCGATCGAAGAACTACGAGTGACGCACGTCAAAGAATTATTATGTGTCATAGAATTACCATGTGTCATAGGATTATTACGTGTCATAGAATTATCATGTGTCATAGAATTATTAGCACTAGTATATTCCAGCAGTGCGCACAAGCCTGCAGTAAGACTAATAATTATTACTAATAAGCAATAAAATACAACTAATATATCAATTATCACCTTCGTTTTAGAAAATGATTTCACGTCTAGAAAGTAATAAAAACATAATATACAATTATACAATTCTGACAATTCACAAATAAATATGTAGTCATTAAAAGATTTTGATTGTTGTTTGGCTAGGCTATTTTCCGTTCACAGCTTAACTATTAGCTAGTTAGCAGTGTATTATTAGGATATAAGTTCTTACAGTAAAACTGAACGGCATTGTTTCAGTCAAACTATCTACTTAAAATTTTAAATTTAGACTCAGGCCTGCTTTATATGTAATTCGCCTATAAATCCACATTGCACGTCATATATAAGATTTTACAAATAGACGCATTAGCTGACGTGCTATAAAAACTGCATTGGGTTGCTAGTTTACATAATATAAACTATTAACAGTAGCCTAGTAGTAGTAATATCAATGATGACCTCACTAACGAAGTGTTTCTGAGGCGTTGCAGGTACCTATAGGCTACAATCTCCCGTCTTTAAGGGAAGCCCTTCGAGCTTCTGACCTTGACGTTAAACCCACATCGTCAGTCGATATGATGATCTTTGGGCTGTCCAGTCACAGATATGCTTTAAATGCATGAAATGACTTTACATTTTGTTTTACCTTTTGGATTTTACTTTTCAAGATAAGTAGCCTACACTGCATATTAAGTATATTCTCCTTTTGTTTTTCCTAGCCCCAAAATCAATAAATCAATTACAACCAATAAATCATCACAATCACACAATCAATAAATCAATCGTAAACTACAGTGTTGTTAGAGGCGCCTAAGCAGAAACTTTTAAAGGCAACGGAAATCCAACTCTGAATCCACAGGCTAATTTCCAAGAACAGTTAAAAGCTGAATTAAGGTTTGAGAAAGGCTTAGCTTTAAAGGTTTGTGTGCCTAACTTTTGCTCAACGGAATGCTTTTTCTGAGCGCGTAATTAGACTTTGAGTCGGAATGTGAGCCTAGGATCGTTCAATCGTGAGAAAACTAGAGAGAGCACGAAAAAGGGCGAGAGATTAAAATTATGTTTGCTAAGTGTTGTCTCTTTTCGTTTACTTTACTATTTTATATTTAAATTTTTGTTATTTGAATCTACCAATAATTGGTGGAATAAAGTCTATATATTTATGATTAAGTTACTCAATAAGTACCTTATTACACAACTCGGCTAATAAAGCATTACGTAACGTACTATAGAATGTTGATCGCATCTACTAACATGTGAATCTTCACATGAAGCAGTCGAGTGTACAACAAAAGACACATAGAATCTTGTCAACGTTACATCGTAACAGCGGGAGATAAAAAAAACTACTTTTCCTTTCATCTGACAATGCTAACTGTTCCTGTTATCCTATTGGTCCAAGCTGCTTTGAGTAGAGAGAATTCCACCAATGAGAAGCAGCGTTAGGCAGTGAAAATGACGCTTATCAACCAATCACGAAAGTTTCTATTGAACGAGATCTCAATCTTGACATAGAAAATATTAGAAGTATGAACATCACGGATATATCAGTGCAGTCATACTGTATACCGACCCGAACAATAGCGGTTAAGTTCATATCAATCAATCAAATATGTAATTCTGAAATGGTAGCGTAAATTTTTATTAGACTTTTAAAGTATACAAAATGTAGCATATAAAATGATTTCTTTCTGTAATTAATTACAGGATCTTTGTGGCTCTATATCTTCTATGACATTTGAGAGAGAGAGAGAGAGAGAGAGAGAGAGAGAGTCACTGAGAGAGAGATTAAGGTATTCCCAGTTAGATTGCACCCATTGACTCTGTCCTCATTGACTCCACGGCTTAAATTCCTCCGTGTAGCCGTATCTTAAGGCACCCACAATTTCCGAAAGCTACGTTTGATCTATAATCATATAGGCCTATAATAGGTCTAGATGTAACACAGATCTCGGAAAGAAGAACCAGGAATAACAAATCTAAATAATCATTAAAATAACTCTATCCCAATTAATAACCAGAAATAACATAACCCTATACCAACCTTCAAGAGTCTGCAGCTGATAGAATTATAAACAAATGGATGCAGATAACGGAAAGAGAAATGATGAGAGCGACAATGGACAGAGACATGTGGAGAACATGAACTCCCAGGCTTGAAACAGGCACAACACCTACATTGTAGAAGACGAGTCCCAACAATCAGGAAAGGCTGCTGCTCTATACACGCGCCTTGAATATATACAATGTGTATATCTTACAATGTGATCTTGTAATTGTATTGGTACTTTCTTTGGCAAGCTAAAACCCATCTCTTTCCGCCATAGGTCTAAATTTTGACCCGCTTGCCTTGGATCTTGGACTTGAACTATTTTGATCTCGCTTTCTCTGGTGGTCTCTGTGTACTCAGTCGTCATCGTGTGGTGCTTTGTCACCTGTTTTTGTGCTGTCTTCAAGAGACGTCCCTGACATTGCCTTATGTCGAGGAACCGGGCGTTCAATTCTTAATGATATATATATATATATATATATATATATATATATATATATATATATATATAATCAATATATATATAATTATATATATATTGATTTCGTACGACATTCGCACAAAATTACTCTACAATTCAATTGCTCGGACGAACACATTGATTTTTATAGAGAGTTACATTGTAGAAAATACAGAAAGAGGGGCGAAGCTGAAGGGAGGATAAATGAGGGTACGAACGAGGGGCGAGAGGTTAATGAGGAGTTCTATAGAATGAGGGATGAGGTAAAGCACATCACGACAAAACACACAACACAGCCCATCAGTCACGCTTATTCCTTACCTCAGGGGGTGATCAACCCACACCCAAAAAAACCTTCCGCTGGGCGCCCCCCGGTGAGACCAGGCGCCGGCCCCCGCTGTGACGGCGGCTCAGAGTCAATCTCGATACCGGGGATGAAATTAACCCCTATCCCTCCTCCCAGGTCTTCCCCTGATCTTATTTCTCGTGTAGATTATATAGCGCAGTGGCTCTACGAAGTCTACCAGTGACATGATATTATGTAACGTATCTACTGCCTCGGTGTTCCGATGTTTCCTCTGAGGTTTAAATTACTTGATGTTGTCAGGGATAGATATTTCTCGTAGTGCACTGCCTACTGGCAGGTCCATGGTATATAACGCCTCCAATTTTCTCTGTCTTCCGCCTTCCTCTTCATGTCTACATACGAGTGGATCTTTAAATCATCTAACATACCTAATCTCGGCCTCCCTCTGCCTCTTTTTCCTTTCATTCTACCTTCTATGACCTCTTTTAATAAACCTTAGTACATTTAGCAGTTGTAATTAAATTTTGTTTGGTTGTTTTTATTGCTGGTGTGGTAATGTGGATATGGTTATTGCAAATACTGATGCTTAATTAATTTTCTTTTCAGCACTATTCTAACTTGCAAATTTCCCTTTTTTGTCTCATTCAAAATTTCAAACGCCTTTGCCCTTGCTGGAACGATATCTACATGTATAAAAGTACAGCCCGCTGTGGTTTAACTTCCGTTTAGAAACAAGGTTCGAATCTCAGCCCTTACCCATCACGATATTCCTTCTGTCGACAACGCTAAAGAATGCTACTACTTGAAGCTTTTAATTTTGAGTTCAAATGAGTTCTAAAAATTGCTACTACTGGTTGCTAGCATTCGGTGCATAGTTAAGCAGACTGTAAAACTGACAGTTTTAGGGAGTCTACGCAAACCGTAAACCTGACTTCACTTTATCCGAGATTGTGACAGTCGCCGCACTTAAATCTCATTTGTAACCTGCCACACAATACAACGTGACAATAATTGTTAAAGCACTGCTGTCACACAATACAACGTGACCATAATTGATATAATACAGCCATGCTAGAGCTAACATAAAAATCTTCTATCTCTACATGAGCTTAATAATACTATGGTAAATGCTTAGATAGGAAATTAGTAATTTGTAGACAGTATATCGCAATGTTTGCATTGTAGTTGCAGCAAAGGCTTCAACCGACTCTTATTCCATATTGGATTGTGTGTTTAATCAGACAACTTGTGAATAGATCAAACAAAACCGCTCGCGTTCTAAGTAGACCAATTTAGTGGCCCACATCACATCACATCATCATTCCCACATCACATCATCAGTCAATCCCATATTTGAGACTTTTCCATTCGCTTAAATTTTTGTAGCAATTTCTGAAGCCTAGCTGCTCACCAACCGAATGCCTTTTCTGACGTGACGTTGGTATGGATCTTAGTGCTTTAGTCCACTTCTAAGACACGTGCAGTCAGCGGTTGATCAATTCTTCAAACAACCCCGATACAACACGGTGAACCATTGATATGTACAATGCAAAACAAATAAATGACAGATATGTGGATAGTTTTTGGAACCGAAACAATTACTCTTACGCACACCAGTTCATCAGGTTTAATAATTCAGTATAAACATGAGGCATCAACATGTTAAGAATTAAGATCTTACGTTAGAGTCTATATAACTTATATTTTTACTGAAGCGAATAAATAACAACAGAACTATTTCACACTCTTACTCTCCTTCCCACTCGCCCATTCTAGTTTATTGTCAAATGGCAGGTCCAGAGAAATATAATTACACCTTGTCACGACCTCTGTCTCAAAATCTTAATTACTACCGTAAGATTTGTCGCAATTGCATTTCTAAAATATATGCAGTGTTCGGTTAGTTAATTCTTAAGTTCTTTTGATACATTCAAATTTGGACTCTCTGTGAAATTATCTTCTATTGAGAAAGCGCTCTCAAAAAGTAAATTTCTAAGACATATATTTAGACACAAATGAAATACAAAGCATTGGCAAAAATTATACATGTATATAAAAATTATACATGTGTAATATCCGTTACACATGGGAATCTATATTAGTCGTTGTTTTTGTTACAGTGGTACACGTAGAATTTATAAACACTGTCAGTGTAGGCTCTACAGTCACTCTGGTTCATATAATGACATACATGTAAATATAATAATAATAATAATAATAATAATAATAATAGTAATAAAATAATAGTAATAATTATAACAATAATAGTAATAATAATAATAATAATAGTAATAATATTAAAAACAATAATAATAGTAATAATAATAGCAAAAAAAAAAAATAATAGTAATAATAATAATAATGATAGTAACAATTAGAGTGCTATAGTCATCAATGACAACATCGACCACTATTGAGACAAAATCAAGCCGGCGAGCAAAGAGAAGGTCCAAAAACGGTGCAAATTCCAAATTCCAGAAAATAAGTCCAATGTCCAAAGATATACAGTGATAAGGAAGCAACCTTCAGAAACAAATAAAAACATTTTTCACAAATACTATTCTAACAATACATTAGACGATACTATATTATACGCATACATCACGAGGCGATTATAAAAAGTCGATTCGACGAAATATTAAATAGATCGGTTAGTCATCTCCTAATGGTTTGATTTGTTAGTAAATACATGCACAATTTTGTACATAGAATGGTGCTAATATGTGACATCATAAAGATAACTCTCCTGCAAGCAGATTTAAGCAAATACTTTTGTGACCGTTAGAATTTTAAGTAAAAACGAATTAAAACTAGGCTTACATAAAATTTCATTGAGTTCTAATTATAGATGCATATGGAATTGTTTATCGAAGAAATGCACAAGCTTCGCTTTTATATAGAGAGATGATTGCTTTCAGAATCACAGCTTAGTCGTTTTATATATTATACTACAATAGACTTCTAATCCTAATTATTATTTTGCGTATAGATCATGCTTACGTTAAAAATAATTTATATACTGTGCATATAATATATATTTTGGTTTGGGACAAAGAGGAGTGGACAAGGTATTCATATCCCGACCCTAGTTAAACTGGGATTAAAGGGAAGATGGTGATGATGATGAATATGTTATGCATATAACAGACCGACCATTGCAGACAAATCTGAATAAGAAACCCAGGGTTTTGGATGGTTGTTATTAAATCCACGCTAGTTACAATTGCGCCATTAAAAGGCAACGATTACTACTAACCATGAAGTGAAGGAAGAAATAATGAAAACTACAAAAAAACACAACTAAGAAAGGAAACTCCGGCACGTTTGTTACGCTAATTGGCTGGAGCCAATAGCGATGTCGGTAAGATATTCGACCGCGGATCAGTGTGTTCGGGGTTCAAATCCTAAGCTGGCCCGTCACTGATATCGCTTTCGAGTGAGGAAACTGCCATTAACATTAGCTTTTTTGCTATGTGCGCAATCTTCTTCAGTGCACTGCCAAGTGGCAGGTTCAAGGTACATATTCATACTCAAAGTCTGTTTTCTCGCTCTATAAGTGCACTCCTTAGATCAAAAGTTAATCCCTTCACAAAGTCTATGCCTTATTCATACCATATGTACCCTATAGCTTGGGAAAAAATATGGCTTCTGAGGTGGTTTTCCGTTGCCTTCCTTATGTGCGCAATAAGAAGATCAAAATAGTTAACAAGATTTCGTCCAATTACGATGACACCGTGTGATAAGAAAAATGTTTTAATAAGTCTATAAATTTATTTATGAAACACAATAAATTCGCCAATAAATCACACAACTAATGTGCCTTCGACCCGTCAATTAACGTCCTTTATAATTTTGGTAATGTTTGCGCTTTAATAGCAGTGAAAAACTGACGACATTTGCAGCTCATAGCAAGCTGTATAAATTCATATTCGAGAATAGCGCAGGCGAATGCATAGATATGCGGCTTGGAAGCAAACTCATTAGGCAACCGATTCGAAAAAGGATCCGCCAAACACACGAATAGATGCTAAGTGTTAGTGTTGTAATTAAGCCATCTTTAATTATTTAGTGTAATTAAACCATTTTAAACGATGCATACATAACTCTGGTATATATTATTAACTATACAACAACCATTCTAAATTTAAAACATTAAGCTAAACAACATTTTGAATTAAAACAGACTCAAAAGTAAATTTATAGAAATTCTTGAGTTGTACAGACGTTTTTAAAAAGTAAATGCGAACTTTGCTTATATGATAGAGATTATATCTGAGGATACTAATAGACAAAGTTGAAAAGACAAGAATACTGAGAGATTCAAGATGAGACAATCATCTACTTATGAAGTTACTTATTATTTAATCTGATTAGGTCAAAATTAAAACGAATGGTAAAGTCTCAAATAGGGGATTGGCTGGTGGTGTGGTGTAGGAGAGAGAGGATTTGAGACAGTCTGTTTGTATCCCAACCCTGGTTAAACTAGGATTCAAGGAATGATGATGATGATGATTAAGTTACTTATTATCTAATCTTATTATTTTCACTAAACGATCAATCATTTCAGAGTCGAGAGTCGTCGAGTGTTGCTGAGACCATAGGAATGTTCACTGCTACATCTGAAATAAACAGGTAGGATAGAAAAATACAGCGCAATAAAATACAACCAAATACAAGGCAATGCAATGCAATGAAGTGCAGTACAGTACAGTACAGTGCAGT
>CAJHZI010000045.1:185000-231557 GCA_905160935.1 Enchytraeus crypticus
GTGTCACTCGCTACATTCGATGCGCTATCATAAGGCCGCGATGTGTCTACTAGCAGCGATGACAAGGAGGACATATTTAACTGGGTTCGAATCTTAGCCACGCTGATCTGAGAGTAAAATCTCGGACATTCGCTGGACTGGTTATACGGAAAATGGAATAAATTGCCTTCGACTTAAACATGTAGTATTAGAAAGTAATAGGTAATTCTAAACGTTAATGTTAACATCAGTTTCCTCGCTTGAAAGCGATGTCATTGACAGGCGAGCCCAGGATTTAAACTCCGTACATACTGATCCCCGGTTTAATATCTTACCGACATCGCCACTGGCTCCAGCCAGATATCAACATAGTTGACATAGTTGATCACTTCACTATAGTGCATGTTTGTTTACATTTTAATATTATAACGACAACTAAGTAAGAAAACTCTGTAAACACGTGCGGTGTGTCCTGTATGTTCCTAATGAACAAAAAACTAAATAGTGTGTTAGTGTTTTGACTCACCTGAAGCCAGTTGTGATTTAGAGAGCTGTCTACAGAGAGGCGTTTATACTTTTGGACCTGTAGAATCCGTGATATCATTCCTATTGCTGCACAACAACAACAGCACGGCAGTGTGTAGCTAAACTACAATATTATTCATCGTCGATATTTCCGTTCATACGCTTTTCTCTTCTGTTGTTTAACACTTGCCATGGATCTCGTGTAGAATGCATTATGCATGTGATCATCATCATCATCATCATCATCATCATCAGCATCATCATCATCATCATTATCATCATCATCATCAGCATCATCAGCATCATCATCATCATCATCATCATCATCATCATCATCATCATCATCTTCCCTTAAATCGCAATTTAACCAGGGTCGGGATAAGAATAGACTATGAATAGACTATGTCGAGAAACCGGGCGTTCAATTCTTATTGATTGATTGAAATAAATAGCAACAAAACTATCACTAGTTCTCCGCACAAACCTTCGCCAGAGATATTATCCCAAGCCGAGGGAGGGAACATGAACGAGGCGTTCTGTATCTGATCATTGATGTCCTCGTCTTCATTGAATGGAAAGGTTCCACTCAAACTAGAACACAAAATATTCACTTTACCTTTCATTCATTGAAGCGAGTCAAGTTTAGGTGTATATTTATGTGGCTGGAGCCAGTGGCGATGTCGGTAAGATATTCGACCGCGGTTCAGTATGTGCGGGGTTCAAATCCTGGGATGACCCATCACTGTCACCCATCACTGACATCGCTTCAAGGAGGAAACTAATGTTAACATTAGCTTTTTTAGCTTTACTTTTAAATATAGATAGATAGATATTTTCTTTTCACGAAAATCACAATGACACTGTACACTATGCATAGAACGAAGTGGAAATTTGACATACAGACCTGAAGACTATGTATATGTAAATCTATATGCATTGTGTATATTTATGTAAATATATATAAATCTAAATGCATAAGTAACGATTAAACGTCTTGTCTAGAAAGCAGTCAGAGGAATGGCCCGGGATTTGAACTCCGCACTACCTATATCAGCAGTGGGATACTCTGCCGACATGCTACGGTCTCAGCTAAACATGTACGTGCATCTCAATAGCTACAAAGAGTTCATGGATGCACCGAGCTTTGCAATGCAATGCAATGCAAATAAATTCAATGCAATGCAATGAAATGCAATGCAATGCAAGCAGCCCAATATACTCATCATATAACAATATTATAAGGTATCATATACAAGAGAATAGGAGACTTTATATCATGAAAATCGAATAAACCATGCAAAGTCGTGCAGGAACGTGAAATTGGACATACAGAACCGAAGGCACTGATGTATAACCCTAGGCTATAGTAGTTCATTTAAATTAAATTAAATGCAGTAAGTCCACACCTCACGTATATTATAACGCCAACAGACCAAATGTCCAGCGATTTATTATATTTTCCATTTCGCAAAACTTCTGGAGCTGAAATATCACAACAACAACAACAACAACAATAAGAGTGCTACTATCTTCAATGACAACATCGAGCACTATTGAATCAAATCAAAGCCAACAAAAGGGTATAAAAACAGGGCAGAATTAAAATTCCAGAAAACTGTTTATTTTTTATCGTTTGACAAGTGTCTATCTGACAGATTAATCGTAAGTCTTTGCTACTATATGACATACCCACATACGCTGGAGTTCCCACTACTGATCTACGGAAAGAATTGTCGCCAATGATCTTAGCAAATCCAAAGTCACACAACTTCACCTGTCATCAAGCAGTAACGAACAAACAGTTAGATGATGAGACAAATAGACAAACACACACATACAAACAGTACATAACATAACAACAATTAGAGTGCTACAGTCATCAATGGCAACATCGAGCACTATTGAGACAAAATCAAGCCAGCGAGAAGAAATAAGGTCCCAAAATGGTTCAAATTCCAAAATCCAGAAAATCAGTCCAAAGTAACAATGCGAAATAAACCAATAGGTAGACAAATAAGGAGCCTAACAGACTTATTATTTACTCAATTTAATTTAATTTAGGTAATGAATTAATGTTTTATACATTTCGCAGAAATCACTCGAATATGTTGATAGAGAGGTAAAACTGATTGTGTTACATCATACTACCAAATAAGCGGTTGAATTTGCTACATTTTTTAAAGTGAGGGGCTGGGAGTCCAAGCTTGCCAGGGCGGGGGTCATCAGAGTTTTGTGTTAGGGGAGGATTAAAAGTGGGAGTTGGGGTAAAAGGTTAGTTAAGGAGGTCACTCATCTGCCAAGGGGATCGCACCCCTGAACCCCCAATATATCAAATCCTGAATTTTTAAATCTCGCAATCGGTAGGTCGGTTTAAAAAAGTTGCGGTTATAATTATTTAGCACTTAATATTAATCAAGATTATTGAAAGAGATTAAAAGAACGAATGGAAAAGTCTTCAATAAGGGATTGATTGATGGATGATATAATGTAGGACAGAAAGGATTTTAGACAGTCTATTCGTGTCACGAACGTAGTTGAACTGTGATTCAAGAGCAGAAGAAGATGATGATGATTATTGAAAGAGATTAGATTTATTGACATTGCTAAATGGAATATAAATAGCTGACCTGTGGGAAGAGAGCATCTGATGACAGCAGAACGTTCTCTGGCTTGAGATCACAATGTACAATAGAGCGAGAGTGTAGGTGCCTTAGGGCTATCAGTATCTGATCAATCAATCAATCAATCAACCAATCAATCAATCAATAAATCACTCATAATTAATATCTGACCAATCAATCGATAGATCAATCACAACGTAAGTAGAGCTGGAGTACAGTTGTCTCAAACATTTTAGCATGCAGAATTTTTCAAAATTCGCTCAATTTGTTTCTTCTCCACAAAAACTGATTTCTTTCCGAAATCTTTTCAAATTACGTTCTGTTTGAACTACTGACCTCAGGACGTACTTTTAATTAGCTAGCTTTATAAAGTGAATCCATTACAAACGATTTATACAATGATTTTTAAAATTAAAAAATGACTACATCATTGTAGTTTTTGCGTCCTTTTCCATATTTTTTAAATTTTTCTTGTGAGAAAGGTATCGAATGGCAGGAAACTAACTTGAGACACAAGATATTTCGTTGTTCTTTCATTAAGTCGCCCCTCTGGGCTCGACAATATCATCTCCAGCATATCTCCTTTCAGCTTCTCCATCACGACGAATATCTGTGGACAGAAAACACCACAATTATACATATTTCAGCAACAATAAATTTCAAAATTAACTGATTCGTTTGTATGTTGGCGTATTACTACCATTGTACTGGTTTTAACTTTTAAGTTAAGTTTTTATATATTATAAAAAAAATGAAATAAAATAAAAAAGTATGTAACAGTATATGTAATGTATGTAAAAGTATGAAAGATAATTCTATAAATACATTAGTACTTATGCAAATGCAATAAGTACTTAAGTAAATATATAAAGGATGTATTCAGGATGTTTTTCATGCAAGCCATAAAAATGTGGGTTAACGTCAAGGTCAGAAGCCTAATGGGCTTCTCTTTCAGACGCCATGTATACCTCTGTAACCTGAAAGGTGAATGTCAAAGATTTTACTCTCTGATCAGCTTAACCGGAAATTGATCCCAGGACGTCAGGAACAGCCAAAATATTTCAAATGGATGTTCCTAAGGTCCACAATTCCCAATAAAAAAGACAGAGCACTTGCTAGATGGATACGAATTAATCGTCATACCTTGGATGGAGAGTCAAACATAAATTCCAGATTAACGACACCCGGATGATGGAGATTCTAAAATTAGAAAAGAGAAAACTGTTCAAACTGCAAGTCATCATAGGAAATACTTTATCTTATAACTCAAAAATCTGACAAATTCTATATAAACAGTAGGTATAGTTTCTATACTATAACAAAAAGCCTAAAGAAAGACACAAAGATAAAGATAGTGAAACTTTGGTTTGGACCACGCTATTGTATGGATGTGAAACACAGCCCACGAGGACGGAAGATATTAGGAAACTGGAGGCATTGGAAATGTAGATTTGGAGAAGAATGGAGAGGATTAGCTGGACTCAAAAGGTTACAACTGAGGAAGTCCTGGAGAGAGTTGGCACAGATAGACAGTTGATAAATGTATTAAGAAATAGGAAGAAGAGATGGATAGGACACATTCTAAGGGGGGAAGGTCTATTAAAAGAGGTCATAGAAGGTAGAATGGAAGGAAAAGGAGGCAGGGGCAGGCCGAGATTAGGTATGTTAGATGATTGAAAGACCCACTCATATGTGGAAATGAAGAGGAAGGCGGAAGACAGAGAAGAGTGGAGGCGTTATGTACCATGGACCTGCCAGTAGGCAGTATACTACGAGAGACGACAGAACAAACAGTATGCATGTTAGACAATTAAATTTTAGTAATTTAATAAAGAAGTTCGAGGCACTTCTAATTTTATATTGATAGCCTATTATACAGCTAGTAACCCGTGCTGTGTGTGTGTTGCTGAAGAATAAACTAACCATGAACTGCACGTGTCGTAAATGGTGACAAGCACTAAGATCCTAATCAACGTCAGAAAGGGAACTCTGTTGTTGAGCCCTTAGGCTCCATAAATTGCTACAAAATTCTCTAAGTCCCAACTCTTGCTAAACTGGGATTCAAGGGAAGATGGCAAAACTAAGATGATGCAACTTTAAAACCAAGACTATGCAACTTTGCATAATCCTGATATACAGCGTCAAACTTATCTTCATCATCATCCTCTTCTTCCCTTTATTCCAAGGTTAACTAGGATCGGGAAATGAATAGGCCTTCTCCGGTCCTATCATCCATACCATATCATCAGTCAATCCCCTATAATCTATTACATTCGCTTAATAAACTTTTCCAGTAATTTCTGGAGTCTAACCAAGCGAATGCTCTTTCTGCCGTCGGTTTGGATCTACGTTGGTGATAACTTTAAAACCAACGCTGAATCGATTCAGCAGACAGCAGTCATCAGATATTCCGCCTCTACAGGTTGCGTGGAGACAGGGTTCAAACTACAAGAACAGTCCGCCTCTTACAGAGTGGATGATAGTGAAAGCGCTATTGAATCTAATTAATTAGCTAAATTAAGTCATTAAATCTAACTACAATATCTAATAATTAATTTTTAACTACATTGATTGATTATAGTTAACTAATAAATCGATGATATTAACCTAAATTACTCACTAAATTTATATTTAACTTAATAAATTAGTTGACTTTTACCTGTAATATGCCGACCTCGTTCTGAAGCTGAATGGCCTGTCTGTCAGGAAACCTCAGTTTATCAATGACCTTGATGGCCACCTCGTGACCTCTGACCTTATTAGAAGCTGTAGCAAATACAAGCTCTTATATAATAATTACACACCCTTATAGAATAACTACATACTCCCTTATAACAATTATCTCTCTCTTAGTGCACTGCCTACCGGCAGGCCCAGGGTATACAACGCCTCCACTCTTCTCTGTCTTCTGTTTCCTCTTCATGTCCACATACGATTGGATATTTAAATCATCTATAACATTGGATGTGAAATATTCATTAAAAATCATAAAATGAAAACTCCCATGTCAGTGGAATGAGTAAATTGGCTAATGATCCAGCTAGAGGAGTAAGTGCCAAGAGCCAAAGGTCTACCCTTGACTTTGCATTGGCTGTCTTACTTTTACGAATTGATGATTTCACTGTTCAAGTTCAAAATTAATTAAATAAATAAATAGCTAAACAGCACTTTACATAGACCTTTACAGATCTACTACAATAGCTCTATGTGAGTAGAACTAGTGGAGTACCTGCATACACAATGCCGAACTGTCCCGAACCCAACACTTCGTTGTAGTATATGTCATACAGCTGACTGATGTCCTGCAAACAACAACATTAATCTCATACATAGATACTCAGTTTAAGTTAAAGGTCATTTTCGTGAGAGAATTTGTGACTAGGATCTGTTATTTAACGGTATATAAGAGAGATAGAGAGGCAGACTTGTGTGAAAGATCGCAGAAGAATTGAATGAGATATTTGCCTTCATGATCTTGTAGATGGAGATCTATTTGCAGAAACAAATGATGCCTACTTAAATAGTGTTGTATTTAAGGCAAGTTAGAGCCTACTACATCTGAAAACTAAAGTTTTATTAAATAGGAGATTAAATTAAATTTCTACAATCCATTAATTAAAATTAGAAAAAGCTAATTTACATTAAGGCTATAATGTGAAATGCTTTCTTTTATAAAATAGCTTCACACCTCTATTTTCTCGTTGATCTCTTCTACAAAGTTCCTCGAATCTGAAAAAAATCGTATATATTGGCAATCTTTGTTAGAAAACTGCAATCATTCATTCATAGCAAACTGTTGAGTTACCGGTAGAGAGATAGTGAGAACCAGACAAACCTGCAATAACGGTAGCTAGAGTGTGATATTGCCTAGCCGGCCAGAAGATACGCCTTTATTGATAGTCCTGTTATTCACATTTTTATGATATCCAGGCTGGGTACGTTATTAATATGGTGTAATTGTGTACATTATTTATAATGATAGCATAATTACATCTAATTATCTTACAACTATGCATACTTTACTACCTCTCGCATCTCGAACCATTCATGATTATGTTTAATTATACAATCAAACTGCGCGATTAGAAAACCAAATTAAATCAGCCATATAAAAAGCATAGACTCACATATAAGAAGCATCAACACCCATATAAAGAGATTTGACTCCCATATAGGAAGCATAGATTACCATGTAAGAATTAAGAAGCATAGACTCTCATATAAGGAGCATAGACTCTCATATAAGAAGCATAGACTTCCATATAAGGAGCATAGACTCTCATATAAGGAGCATAGACTCTCATATAAGAAGCATAGACTTCCATATAAGGAGCATAGACTCTCATATAAGGAGCATAGACTCTCATATAAGGAGCATAGACTCTCATATAAGAAGCATAGACTCAAATATAAGAAGCATAGACTCTCATATAAGAAGCATAGACTCTCATATAAGGAGCATAGACTCTCATATAAGAAGCATAGACTCTCATAAAAGGAGCCTAGACTCTCATATAAGAAGCATAGACTCTCATATAAGAAGCATAGACTCTCATATAAGAAGCATAGACTCTCATACAATAAGCATAGAGTTTCATATAAGAAGCATAGACTCTCATATAAGAAGCATAGACTCCTATATAAAAAGCACAGACTCCTAAGATTTCTCAGTGTTGATATTAAGATTACGTACTGCGGGCGACATTGGACACTTCATCGAGGGGGACCAGGGCCTCTCTGATCGCTTTCTCGAAGGCCAGGGCTCGGTCCCTACCCCCCGCCTGTCCCCCCTCAGATACATCCTCCCCTACGTAGTAAATAGTGTCACAGACCCTAAGTTCAAACACGTGACCGGTGAGCGAGGCAGAGAGAGAGGGTGGTGCGTTAGATGTGGATAGAGTTATACTAGAAATGTTACACAGCAGTATCTCCTGATCAATCAATCAATCAATTAATTAATTCATCAATCAACCAATCAAGCCATTAAACAATCGATCAATCCTTTGATTTGTTTGACATGACATCAATCTCTTGATTTCTTTATGAATCTGTTAATAAATTAATCAATCAATTAATTAATTAATCAATTCGTAATCTATCAATGAAGCCATTAAACAATTGATCATTCCTTTGTTGAATCATTTAAAAAATCAATCAATCAACATATCGCCGTACTTAACGTTCTAGTCTATGTTCAGTTTAAAACACATGATTAAGTCTTTTAAACACTTCTCAGTTCAGGAATAAATTAACGACTAGCTTTTACTTCTGGTTAAATCTGTCTTCTGGTTATTGCAGTCCTTAAAAGATTTATACGTAAAAAACTTGAAATATTACAGCAATGATCAATAGTTACACTAAAGGACTTGAAATAATAAACACTAATCAATAGCAATTAATAGATTCTATCTTCCGAAGGGCTTGTAAAAACCTAGTAGTGTACACTTGACGGCGTCAGGCCGATCGATAGTCTGTTCCATTCTTATCTAACCCATTTCCTATAGCCCCCTTCCGTGTCGACCACGAATAGGGATATACGACAAGCTAATCGGACATATTTCTTATATTTCTATTACTACTCAACCAAGTTATATATCGTGGCCCTGCCAGTAGGCAATGCACTAAGAGAGAGAGAGAGACTCAACTGTGTTATATACCATGGACCTGCCAGTAGGCAGTGCACTAAGAGAAAGAGACTAAACCCTGCTTAGAGTGAACGTATACCAGACCTTGTAGTAACGGTTGGAAGTGGAATCAGAGAAGAGAGTTATAGATTTGTTGTCGACCCTCCAGTAGTGTGTCTTGCGCTGTGCCAACAAAATTCAGTTATTATTATTTATAGTTAGTTCCAGCTAATATTAGTTCCAGATAACGACAAGTTTGGTCAGTATAGTCAACTATGACAGAGTGAGAGAGAGAGAGAGAGAGAAAGAGAGAGAGAGAGAGAGAGAGAGAGAGAGAAAGAGAGAAAGAGAGAGCGAGTGGCAAAGATCAGAGAAAGCAGAGAGAGTGAGAGAAAGGGAAGAGCAATATGTATTTAGACGAGCTTGATATTGATTGTTTGACTGATTGATTGATTAATAGATTGATTACTTGCATGACTGCTTGATTGAATGATTGATTGATACCGTGTAGTCTCTACTGGTATAACAGCTGAGCCAGCCCTCATGCAGCACGTTCGGTTGACTAAATGACTGATTGACTGATTAACTGATTGATTGATTGATTGATACCGTGCAGTCTCTACTGGTATAACAGCTGAGCCACCCCTCATGCAGCACGTTCGATTGATTGATCGACCGATTGATTGATTGATTGATTGACTGATTGACTGATTGATTGAATGATTGATTGACTGATTGACTGATTGATTGAATGATTGATTGATTGATACCGTGCAGTCTCTGCTGGTATAACAGCTGAGCCACCCCTCATGTAACACGTTCGATTGGTTGACGGGTCGGGTGTTACGTATCGACTGGGCCGAGACCTTCATCAGTGGAATACAGTTACTCGGTGTCGACCTGCAACGTTAATAGATGCCATCAAATCTGACTTTACTACCTAAAGCCGTGTTTAGAGTAATTAGTAATTATCTACTCCTTTAGTTATGATCAATCTCTGACACAACCGCAGATTGTAACAATTTTATACAGCTTATAACATAAACAAAAGACTAAAAATGTAATATAGAGGGGCAGAAATTTAGCAGACAAAAATAGAAAAATGAAAAGGAATGCCGTTGCGTTCCATTAATTATCCAATGGCAGTGTTAATTTCTTGGCCAATATCATTCACCCTTATTACTTTCAAAACATGTAATAACATTCCTATCAACAAACATGAAATGAAATATGTGAAATATGTGAAATATGTGAAATATGTGAAATATGTGGAAATGAAGAGGAAGGTGGAAGACAGAGAAGAGTGGAGGCGTTATGTTCCATGGACCTGCCAGTAGGCAGTGCACTAAGAGAGAGAGATCAACAAATAATCATTCTGATGTTGTAGAGCTGACTGTGAAAGCTGTCAATCTATACGTGGCTGCATTTATTTAACAGAAAATGTCAACTGACACCTAAAGAGACAAACGCGTGAACAAGAAGCGGTACATACACATCAAAATGCAGAACAAGAATTAACGTACAACACAATGCGATGTCACTGGCATCGCTTTCGAGTGAGGAAACTAGCGTTAACCTTAGCTTTACCAGCTTTTACAAATACATATTTGTATTAAATAGCACAGCTAACATTGCTTAGCAAATACTATCACATTAGTACACACATTATTAAATACACTGCAACCAACATCACTGGAAAATCTGTTTAAATAGCACTTTTAAACAATTACTATACAATCACTGTATTTAATCAATGTATTAATATTATCTACAGAATATAAGGCCGGCCCACCTGATCACCTCACGGGTCGGGGCCTCGGGGTCTCCATCGTTGCCGTTACCAGACTCCGCCCCCTCCTCTCTGTCGCCCCGCCCATTCCTAGCGTTATCATCAGCGAAGCTTTGGTTGGGATCGTTCGCGAGATCTATGGAAGAGTCCAGGCTCTCTTCCAATGAATCCCTGGACCCCGGCTCGTTATTCATGGACTCCTCTCCGTCTGCCGCTGTAAATCAATCAATAAATCGATCTAACTATCTACGGATCTATCAATCAGTGAATCTATTAAGCAATCCATAGTTCTACTAATTAATCAGATTGTAATTTATAAATCAAAGAATAATATTGTAATTGTTTCGTCAGTCGATTTTTCAATAAACCAAATTATTTCAAATATTAATATATCTACAAATTTATCAGTTAAATCGAGAAGTCAATCAATCAGTCATCCATTTGACGGTTAATTCAAAAATTAAATCGATAAGTCGTTAATTTATCAATTATTTGATCTATTGAACAATTGATTGGTTGACGAACTGATTGATTGATTGCTTGATTAGAGCAAAACTTACCCTCTCTCTTAGCCTCACCACGACAGTTGTTATCCACTTGATCTGAACACTCACGGTGACATTTAAATTTACAATCTGGTAACAACAACAACAACAACAACTCATTTCAACAACAACAACAACTCACTTCAACAACAACAACTACAGCAACAAATCATGGAAGGAGCCAGTGGCGATGTCGGTAAGATACTCGTCCGCGGATCAGTATGTGTGGGGTTCAAATCCTGGGATCGCACGTCACTGACATTGCTTTCGCGTGAGGAAACTGGCGTTAACATTAGCTTTTTCTATTTGTTTTTTTCTCTACATTTATCAGATACTCAAATCAGGCAAAACAAAATAAAAATCTTTTAATGTGAAATTATTTTATACTTATCTTGTCTGTTCGCTTCATTGTCAGATTAATTAATTGCATGATTGATCGATCAATTGATTGAATGACTGATAGATTAATTGGCTGAATGAGTAATAGATTAATTGATTGAATGTTTGATAGATTAATCGATTAATTAACGATATAAGAATTATACGATTTATTTGCTCCTTCTTTCACTGTAATTGTATCGATTAATTGTAAGCTTGCGCTTTAACTATAAATTCAACTAGTTTTCAAGTATAACTATAATGCTGTTACAGCACCCATCGATTCACTATTGATTGATTTTTTGGTTCTTTGCTGGAAGCACGGAGTTGCTAGTTATTTGATTTATCGATTAATTTATGAGTGGCTAATTAATTGGGTTATTGGTTTGTAGTTGGGCAGATGATGGAGTAATTGAAAGATTGACTAACTGATGGATTGAACAAATGGTATATGTTTGTAGTTCAGCATTTGATTGAATAATTGAATGATCGACTGACTCGTGAATTAAACGATTGGTAGATTAAGAGGTTAAGTAATTGATTAATTAATTAAATTGATTGATAGAGTGATTGATTGATTGATACCTTTGCACTGCAGATTTTGTCTGAAGAGAGCCAGCATTTTATGACAGTGTTGACATTGGGCGGGGCCTCGGAACGTGTGCACCTCGAATGTGTGAGGAATCTGAATATTGGGGGGGCCTGACGCCCACTGACCTCCCTCCGCCATTCCCACACTACCCCCAACAATCACAGCCGTGGAATTTGAAAACCCTGACTTCTTCTTCTGTCCGCCAGGGCTTCCACTGCCCGCACCCTACACAACAACAACTCGGTGCTGGAATTATTGAACTCTTTCCGTAAAGTAGTCTCGAAGACAGAGTTCGGCCATGACACTGCTATATAAGTTTTCGTTGTTAATAATAGTAGAAATCGACTCTTCTAATGTCTCGGTGGTTCAGAGTGTAAGCGCGTTAGGTGACGGCATGTAGGTCCTGGGATCAATTCCCGGTTGAGCTGATCAGAGAGTAAAATCTTAGACGTTCATAGTTCAAGGTAATCTGGTACATCTTGAAAAGACCTTAGGGCTTCTGCCCTTGACGTTAGACCCACATTGAAAAAGTTAACTCTTTTGTTGTTGTTGTTGTCCTATAGCTCAGTCTTCATAGACCTTTCCTTGCTTCAGTACCTGAGGTTACTTCTGTATAGTTTAGCTTACATGCTGATTAACGCTCTGAAGATATTTCGTTAACTTTTTATTGATTTATTGTTATGCTTTTTATTGATTTATTGCTCTACTTTTGATTGATTGATTGATTGATTGGCTGATGAAGTTAGAAGACGAAAGTTATAAAGTGCGGCATTGATGTCCCACACGTCACTGAAGTCACTTAGAGATAGAAGAAACTGACGCTAAACTCTGATTCATCGCTTGGATGCTTTCATCCCTTCGATGTACTGTTCCCTTAGATTCTTCCCTTATTATTATTATTATTATTATTATTATTCATAACTACTACTACTATTATTATTTTATTTTTAAAAATTTCTTATTATTACTATTCATCCCTTATTCATCCCTTATTCATCCATTAGATCTATAGTCTTCATCCCTGAAATGTATTCGTCTCTCAGTCGTATCCATCGCCAACATGTATTACTACTTAGATGTATTTACCTGTGCGGCATTGGAATCAGTTGGAAGCGACGTAACGGATCCGGAAATGCTTCCACGGGAACTGGAATTACTGTCCCAGACTGTAGAAGAGACTCCGGAGAGTCTATTGGACTTGCTGTTGGTGCAGCCTTTAACAATCTTATATACACACTTCTTGTGGTAGCTCAGTCCGCAGCCTGCGTCAATCAATCAATCAATCAGTCCATCAATCAGTCGATCAATCAATCAGTCGATCAGTCGATCAATCAGTCGATCAATCAATCAATCAATCAATCAGTCGATCAATCAGTCGATCAATCAGTCGATCAATCAATCAATCACTTAATTAATTAATCACTAAATTAGTCAATCACCATAAATAAATCATGATCAATCAATCGATAACAATCAATCAGTCAGTCAATCAAGCAAATCTTCATATTACCTACCAATAATTCAATTCACTCTATGTCTTTCATCCTGAATCAAATAAGTCAACAATTACCAATCAATTTAAGGCTCACAGACACCCAAACACACTTCACTTTATTGAATCAGGGATATCTTACTTACAATTTAGTAGCGTTACCAACTGAGAAAATAGGAAAACTATGCTTACAAGTGCAGGATAATTGTACTAAAGGAAATTGAGCTTAAACTTTTATCCAAGAGGGTTTATAGGAGACGTGTGATTGCTGAAATAGAAAGAAAGGCTACATTAAAACAACGCGTAACTGGCACAGCCGTTAAGCAATGGATTTATTCATAAACTAAGATTTCTGAAACTGCCATACGTGTTGCACGCCATAACGACAATACATGGGAAATTCTAGACGTTATGTATAACAATCAGCTGAGCTTCTGTAAATCCGTTTTGCCTAATATTTTCATTTATCTCAAAGACTCGAGTAGTGCAGAGAAGCCACGAGCTGAGAGTGAAGCAGATTGTTGCGGGAAGCCCCGTCCATATAAGTCCCGTACAATTTTTATCTCATCCCTAATTCCACAGTAATAGAACACTCGTGTGGTACATCTCTTAGTACTGGGGATCTCGTGCTGTATCTGCTAAATTCTGTACCAACACGACGGGCGCCATTGTTCAAGCTCTTCATGGTGAGGGAATGCAGCGTAGTGGCTAGAGTGCTCGCCACGGATATCCCATAGGGCCATGTGAAGGTTAATCACGTATCGCTGATATTTAGCGCCATCAACAGCATCGTCACTGGCAGGAGCCAGTGGAGAAGTCGGTAAGATACTCGACGGCGGATCAGTATGTGCAGAGTTCAAATCCTGGGCTCGCCCGTTACTGACATCGCTTTCGAGTGAGGAAACTGACGTTAACCTTAGCTTTACCTGCTTTACCAGCTTTACCAGTATCAATGTGATATCTCAAGGAAAGATTCTTTGTAGAAAGTTCTTCTGTCAAGCTAATGACGTAAATGATCATTAAGGAGGAGAGATATGAGAAATACTAATTACACATAATTAATTGTATTATAATTACACATAATTGTACAATATTTATACATATTATAAAAATGCGTACGATAATAGATATAATTTCACACAATATGGAGCGTACTGCTCTTTAATTTCTTAAAAAGTCTATAGTTATAATTTTAACCCCCCCCCCCCCTTCAAATTTTAAGCCATTTATCATGAAAATTAGAGACTTTGGAAGCAGTACACTCCATATTGTGTAGAATTACATTTATTATTGTATAATTCTGTATAATTCTGTATAATTCGTATTCTCGGTATGTTATTATTTATCTTTTCCATGGTTAAGCATATCTTTGCTATCGATAGCGCCATTCAATTAGAAACAATAAGGCACGATTACCCTCACACTTGAGAAGAAAAACTAGAAGAAAAACGAATAAAAATAAATAAAATAACGAAACAATAAAAAAGGTAATAAGAAGAAATGTAAGTAAAAAAGTAAATACGCATTATAGTGAAATGATCAACTATGTTGATATCTATCACTTTTAATACCACATGTTTAAACCGTTAGGTAATTTAGTCCATTTTCCGTATAAGCAGTAATTTAGTCCAGTGAATGGCCGAGATTTTATTCTCAGATCAGCGCGGCTGGGATTCGAACCCACGAGAGTTCAATTCACCTCAGGATCTGTCATTTAAATCTTCATGATGTTACCCCTATGCTACTGAGACATTCAGATAGTGAGGAGAGAAAGCGAAACGCATCATTTAAGCGAGTGAGCCAGTGGATTGTGAAAGCGAAATACTTGAGGTGTGGCTGAGGTCTTAATCCCTGCCACCTGACAGTAAAATGTGAGCGACAAACGATTAAATAAATTGATAAGAATCTAATAAAAAAACTTTCAAAGACACAGTTTAAATTATAAGTTGTTACATATATGTTAAAGTTGACCTAATGTTAAAAAATGCTACAACAATTAGTCGTGATTACCCTCGCATTTGAGCCCTTGCCGCACTAGTCCCCACAGCATCTCTCCACACACGTCACAGAAATGAGGCGATCTGAACGAGTGGATGTTCAAATAGTGGTCAGCCGGCTGTTGTTGTTGTTGTTGTTGCTGCTGGTGTTGTTGTTGTTGTCCATCCATGTTGAAGGAGTGAGAGGGGGGAATGCTGACGAGTCGATGAGCTGTGGGGGAGGGGGTGGGATGGGGATGTGACGGGGGATCTGAAAATAAACAACAATTTATTATAAATGAATTATAGAAATATTAATTTATAATAAATATTATACTACTTTATTATAAAGGAATTTAGAATGTTTAAAATGTTAATTGTTAATTTAGAATAAATGTAGTAACTATTTTGTTATAAATTAAAAACTAGAAAATAAATTAAATAATTAACAAGCGTAATAGTGAAGTGATCATCTATGTAGAAGATTTTGTATAGGAATAAAACTCTATGGTCATGGAAGATGACAAAAAAATTTAAGGGAAGAAGAAGATGATGATGATAATGACGACGATGATGATGATGATTATGATGATGAATAAAAAACGCGACAATGAAATAGGAGTAAATGGAAAGGAAGAGTTAAAAGATGAAATGATATTTGCACAACGACCACAAATAAGAATCAAAAGTAGGAAGCAAATGTTGCATATCTGCCCGGGAATGCTTTCATTAGATCGATTCCACCGCCTCCAGCTACAGACCCCACTACACAAACCTTCCTGCCTCTACTATAGACAGAATCAAGATTGGTAATGATGATGATGAAGAAGAAGAAGAAGATGATGATGATGATGATGACGCTGTGGTCTAATTTACGTATGTAAGTAACGAGAGCAAACATATTCTAGCTATCCCTTTTAACTATGACATAACTTCATAATTAAAAGTTTTACTAATGCCCCACGAAAAAGTTAGTTTTAGAATCTCCAAGAGAGAAAATTTGTATGGATTTGCGACGCAATTCGTCGATTAATTTAATCACTGAAATAAAAGTTGCAATAAAATTTAAATATCAATGATTTCAAAATTGATGTAAAGTGATTTCGCAACTATTGGTTCTATAGAAGATTGGCTAAATCTAACAGTAATACCAGGCAGAAAATTTCCAGGACTAGAAAATGGGCTAAATCTGATAGTATTATCAGGCAGAAATCTTCCATGCACTCTCGACAGGAAGTCCTGAAAGTGTTGGGATCATCAGGGACTCTGGGGAGGGAGAAGTGATGCAATATTTCTAAGGATTCGCCGGTCGGCTCAGTGTGACGAGAAAAAAGAGTAGAAATATGCTCGGTCTCTTTATATACAGCGTCCAGCCCCAGGAGTCGAGTGGAATACTAATACAAGTTCGACATCAGTCAGCTGCTAACTGAATATCATTCAAAAATTAATTAATCTGTAATCAAACTAATAATAATAAACGCTTAGCACATCTATAGTTGAGAGTTCGTATTGTTTTAGATCAATAAATGAATATTTAGTTACCTTTTCACGTACCGATATGCGTAAAAGCAATGCAGCTTATATGAAAGGCTTCGTTCTGTATGTCTACAAATTTAACGACTAAACGATTACACATGCACATAACTCTCCCTAATTAAACGTATATTAGTCGCCTCTTAAAAAATACCAACTGTCGTCGATGATTACTTTCACTCTTCGGAATCTACTCAAGTAATAAGAAATGTGGAATGTCTGATAGAGGATATGAAGAAGCGAGGACGAGAGGTTATACATAGATGAGCGTTGTGAGGTCAGGCAGCTTATAGAGGTGGAGAGAGAATGCGAAATGTCACATCGAGGTCTGCAGAATGTAAATCAGCGAATGAGGCATTGCTAGAGAGGCTTCATCATATAGACCGTGGTGAGATAGCGAGAGAAAGAGAGAGAGAGATAGAGAAAGAGTGAGAGAGAGGCTGCATCATACAAACTGTGGTGAGGTAGAGAGAGAGAGAGAGAGAGAGAGAGAGAGAGAGAGAATGAGACAGAGAGAGAGAGAGAGAGAGAGAGAAGAGACAGAGAGAGAGAGAGAGAGAGAGAAAGAGTTAGAGAGAGAGAGAGAGAGACGATTAGAGAGGAAGAAAAAGAAAGCTGATACAATAATAGAGAGGATAAAATCAAAACATTCTTCCCAATCTAGATGATAGACCATAGCATAAATTCCTATTGAAGTACTATTACTCTGGTTATAGAGATTACCAACAATTACAGAACAAAAAGTAAGGTTTAGAAATTCCTGGTGTTTCGCTACTATTCATGTCATATCATGTGATCATCCTGGGACTGGTTCCAGCCGAAGATTTCTCTTTATGCATGTATCTATGGCATATTGAATGCAATATAGCATATTGAATGTCTTAGTAGCATAAGGGTAATGTCATGAAGTTTTAAAAGACAGATCCTGAGGTGCATTGAACTCTCGCGGGTTCGAATCCCAGCCGCGCTGATCTGAAAGTAAAATCTCTGACATTCACTGGATTGCTTATACGGAAAATGGACTAAATTGCCTAACGGTTTAAACATGTGATATTAAAAGTGACACATATGGACATAGTTGATCATTTCACTATAATGCGTGTTTACGTTTATCTGTTATTGGTGGCATTCAATTTCTTGTCCACAGCACTTGTTCATTTCCACTATTCTCACCCGTGCAAATTGTCTGTTCCAATGAGTTGTTGCACTTAGTGTGGCAATGCCAACACTTTAAAACCATCAACAGAAGAGTAACTTAGTACCGAATAAAGCAAACAAGAAGAGAGTTAGAGAGTGAGCGAGAGAGGGAGAGAGATAGAGAGAGATAGAGATAGAGAGATAGAGATCGATAGAGGGACAGAGATAGAGAGAGAGAGAGAGGAGAGAGAGAGCGAGAGAGAGATAGCTAAAGAGAGAGAGAGAGCTAAAGAGAGAGAGAGAGAGATAGCTAGATAGATAGAGAGAGAGAGAGAGAGTGTGTGAGAGAGAGAGAGGAAAATCGATAGAGATGAGGAGAGAGAAGATAGAGGAGAAGAAATGAAGCTATTTGCTGAGGATTGATTTAATTGCTGCAGTAGAAAGTCGAGTAAGTATACCCAGGGGTTATATTACATCTAAGCTCTCACACGCACACACATGCACGCATACAGGCACACACACAAACAAACACACATACGTACACGATCTAGTAAATCAATTTTTACTATCAATATTTACAATATTTTCGATCTAGTGTATATGTATAAATATTATATATGCATATATATACACATACTTATACTATATGTACATGTATATGTGTGCATACAGTATATATTATATATATAATATATATATAATATTATATAATAATATATATTACATATATATATATATATATATATATATATATATATATATATATATAACTATACTATATATTTGTACATATAAATATAAAAATATTTACATGTATATATATATATATATATATATATATATATATATATATATATATATAAATAAAATTAAATATACATATAAATATAAATAAATATATATATATATATATATGTGTGTGTGTGTGTGTGTGTGTACTAAAATGAGGCTCTCTCATAAATTGTCAACACAAAAATAAATAAAAACCTATTATAAAGAAACATTTTTCTAGAGATGACTATAGTAGTTCCCGCAGCCATATCCTATCAGTGCAGCGACTAGACCTCGAGAGTCTACGAGCATTGGATATCAATATAATGCCTTCTTAGCCTGAGATTAGCTCAACAAGATTGTTTAAAACGAGTTCGGTCTATCCTAAACAGCGCCACAGAAATCAATGACATTTTTACGTCCGAGTCGTCATCTGCACGCAGTAGAGAGCTAGATAAAGAAGAGAACTAGATAAAGAAGAGAACTACATTAAGAAGGTTTTACATAGTAGCAGACATACTGGAGCATTTAAATAATAACTTCCAAGCAGCAATGTAGGCAGCCTAAGCGAAAAGAAGAAAAATACATAGGCAATAAAAAGTGGACTTGTGATATACACAAGCAGCAAAAATGAAACATAAAAACGCACGTATGTACACGCACACACGCGTACATACATAAGCGCATACAGGCATAATCTGAGAAGAAATACAAGAAGATACTTTATATCGAGGAATGCGGCCAGTATGGAGACAGAGTGCTCTGAATAGTGCATTAGTAGAAAGCTGGTAAAGCTAAGGTTAACGTCAGTTTCCTCACTCGACAACGATGTCAGCAATACGTGCAATTGTGAAGAGTTAATACCAGTTAACTTCAACTGAGGAGAGACTATTGAATCTTCTTTCTTCTTCCTTCTTTTTTATTTTTCATCTTTAAATCATAATTTAAGGTTCCGACATTCTATGTCACTCTTCTTGTCAAGGTTTTAACAAGGAAGGAGTCTCGAGGATTGGATTTATGGACTTCCTTTCGTTCAAATCTTAAGACAGGTGAGACACATAATCTACCCTACACATAATCTACCGTAATGTCATATACCCTATTTGATGACCTTGTGCTTATGTGTATACTTGTATAATGTACTTCAATAAACATAGTTCTCTCTCTCTCTCTCTCTCTCTAATTTAAGGTCACGACCTTTATTCTAAAACGTCTTGAGCTGTCTCATACAAATCTCTTGTTCCGGGGGCGGGGGAGGCTGACAACAACAACCCGAGTTCTCTAGGCCTGAGGGCTGGGGGGGGTAGAAAGATGTTCCACCCCCAAAACCACCTCCTCCCATCTTCCCATCTCTCTCCCACCCTTCCTCTCCCACAGCCTGTCCGTAGACATTTCTGATCTAATCTACGACGAGTTATCGGCGAGATTGAGGAAGAAATTGAACAAATGCATTCCTGACAAATTTCTTTCTCACGTAATTTCCTCCTCAAATTTCTTCCTCACAATTTCGATCAGAGCATAATTGCTGAATCAAAGATTAAATTAATTGCGATAATAGGACTTTTAAAATGTACAAACTACCTGTTTCACTGCATTAGATACTTACAGTATTAAGTTACTGTGTAGATAATATTTCATCCTAAATATTTATATAATTAATGTACACGAGATATTTAATCAGCAAAATATTGATCTCACTCCAAAGAAAAGCATCATACATGGCAACACTTCCACAGCAACCTATATCAGTTCAATCTCCTTATAAAATTCTGCAAAATGACACATGAAATAAATACGTGTGGGCCTAAACATTTTTATTATCTGTTGGCTAGTTAAATCTAGAAAAAATATCGGAAATTCAAAAACTGAACTTAATTAAAAGCATCAATTTTTATTCTGAATTCGGCTAATGTATCTACGGAGCATTTCATAGGAAATATATGCCGGGTGCTGCTCACTACCGGATTTAGACCTTGGAATGCTGAAACACTTGTGCAAGGGGCCCCAAAATCATACCCTAACGCTCACCCCCAAAACTGTTATTTTAAGTTCATTCCGTCAGGGTAGTCGTAATCATTTGAAACCTAAAGAAATTTTAGAAGAAATCTCGAGGCCCCCCTTTGGCCGGGGGTGAGCCCTCAGCACGCGTGCTGAATGTGTTTCATGGTAAATCAGGCCCTGATGCTGCCCCTTGCAATGAAAATCAATCAATCAATAAGAATTTAACGTCCGGTTTCTCGCCATAACGCAATGTCAGGGACGTTAAAAGTTAAGTTTAGAACAATATCAACATCCTACCTGCTAGCACAACCTCTATGAGAGCTCCGGTATTGGGTAAATCTGATGTAGGCTTGAGCAGCCGAATTAGATTGTGATCGGTGTTGTCATGGATATACAACTGCAGCCTATTGTATAGGACACTGGATGAGAGACCGTGATCTGTAAACTACAACAACCAATCAATCGCTTCATTATATCAATCAATCAGTCAAATACTCGACATCTCAATCATCGATTAAATAGAACATCAAAAATGCGATCTACGGATTAGCAAATGAGTGAATCAATCAATTACGAAATTAACTATGAATACAGAAACAATCACAATTTGAATAGATCAAATATTCGACTAATAAAGCAGTAAAAATTAATAATAATCATAACAATACTCTTTCAATCACGAAAGAAAGTAAAAAATAGTCTTTAAAGAGGGCAATTACACAAACAAGAAAAGGCTATAGACCCGCCAAGTCAGATAATCGTAATCAGTAATCTGTCAATCAGTCAATTATTCGATCAGCCAATCTGTCAATCAGTCAATTATTCGATCAGCCAATCTGTCAATCAGTCAATTATTCGATCAGCCAATCTGTCAATCAGTCAATTATTCGATCAGCCAATCTGTCAATCAGTCAATTATTCGATCAGCCAATCTGTCAATCAGTCAATTATTCGATCAGCCAATCTGTCAATCAGTCAATTATTCGATCAGCCAATCTGTCAATCAGTCAATTATTCGATCAGCCAATCTGTCAATCAGTCAATTATTCGATCAGCCAATCTGTCAATCAGTCAATTATTCGATCAGCCAATCTGTCAATCAGTCAATTATTCGATCAGCCAATCTGTCAATCAGTCAATTATTCGATCAGCCAATCTGTCAATCAGTCAATTATTCGATCAGCCAATCTGTCAATCAGTCAATTATTCGATCAGCCAATCTGTCAATCACTCAATTATTCGATAGATAATCGGTCAATCAGTAAATTAGTCGTCAGTAAATCGATTAACCAGTCATTCAGTCAATCAGTCAACTAGTCAATTAGTCACCTATTCAATCAGACAATCAGTAAATCTGTCAACCAGTCATTTAGTCAATCAGTCAGGCAGTAATCAATCAATTTAGCTTCAGTTTTCACTATTTTAAGGATGATAGAGTTTATTAAATAGCATCTCGTCCACGTTATCTCTGTGGAAGAATCAAACTGTAATTTGTCATCTTCTCGAAGTGTCTCTGACAACGAGACCTGAGCTCTTCCTCATCTGTCAGGTTCTCAAGTGTCTGCAAAGATTGGAAAGAATTCCTCGTCAGAACAAATCTAAATGCAATTCCGTAGAGTGCGCGTAAGGATATCCAATTTACTGAAATACTTATTTGAAAATTAATATCCTTCAAGGATCAACAAAAACTGCACACGTTTTAAGAGGTGACTATTGGCCTATAGGCTTTACGTAGCAAAGAAATACTGTTGCCAGGTTAGCTGATTAAGTTATCATGAGTAGAATATACTGAATATTCGACAGTTATACAATTTTTCTCAGCTTAATTATCTCTCTTTAAAACTTCTCAATGGCAGATCCAATCTATAAATTCTTAATTACAACGGCAAAGATGCTTAAGGCGAACTTCGATTCCAGAGAACATTCGATTCAACCAAATAATGCTCTGCAGTCTGATATATAAACAACGTGGCTATCGGCTCAGCCATCGACTCAGCTACCGGCTCAGCCACCGGCTCAGTCATCGGCTCAGCCACCGGCTCAGTCAACGGCTCAGCCACCGGCTCAGCCACCGGCTCAGCCACTGGTTCAGTCAGCGGCTCAGCCACCGTTTCAGCCACTGGCTCAGCCACCGACTCAGTTAGCGGCTTAGCCACTGGTTCAGTCAGTGGCTCAGCCACCGGCTCAGCCAACACTCAACCTTTTAGTATAGAGTAGTAATATGCTATACGATGTATAAATCATCATCTCTCAATAAAACAGAGCAAGCACAATGACAACATGAGCACATAGAGGCATGGGAGATGAGGAATATGAGACTGTTTTGTGATGAAATAATTTCTCCCCGCACTAGCCAGAGGTCGCGCAGTGATCGAGATTACTTCTATAAATAGCCTAGTCATACAGCATGAGAGGATTGCACTAAAGCTATTGAATCGGACAATTTCCTTTGCTAACACATTTCGTGTTTGAGTATTATCCTATGTTCGGAGTTAGGAAAGGTTCGAATGGCGATTAAAGTAAGCTTAAGCTTATGGAAGCAAAACGTCAGAATAGGAATAAAGTGGCCAGTAGTGTGGGTGTGGTATAATCCTGATATTTTCAGTGATGCTAACAATGACCACACCCTCACGGACAAGAAAAAGGGCAAGGGACAGACCCTGAATGACAAGGGTATGGACTAGGACCACACACTCTAGGACAAGGACAAAGGATTGGCTGGAGCCAGTGACGAAGTCGGTAAGATACTCGACCGCGGATCAGTTGATGCGGGTTCAAATCCTGGGCTCGTCCGTTACTGACATCGCTTTCGAGTGAGGAAACTGACGTTAACCTTAGCTTTACCAGCTTTTACTAAGGACAAAGACTGCAAAAACGGTCCTCAGCAGCCCTTAAGGACAAAATTAAGGTCAAGGACTAACATCAAGGGATATTTTTAGGTTGGTATGAAGTTTAATTTAATAGATAAAAACATAGCGCCTGTAAGAACAATGTTTTACGTCTGCATAACGGCGTGTATGAGAGCTTTATTGCTTTTCCAGAATAATCGAGAATCGAGTGAACTAGCGCATTCCCTGACATCATCCCTGTATGATGAAACGGACGTTAAACCTTTATTATTATTATTATTATTATTATCATTAGTAGTAGTAGTAGTAGTAGTAGTATTGTTATTAGTGTTATTAGTGTTATTACTATTATTATTATTATTACTACTACTACTACTACTACTACTACTACTAGTAGTAAATTCGAAATCCTGTAAAAGATTCTAGCGACCCATTAGTCTGCAATGTCAGTCACGTCACTGGCCTCTCTCTAAACGAGACCAGTTATTAATATTTAAATTATATTAATATAAATATTTAGAGCATTAGCATTTCATTTCTTATCTGTCACAAACATACTGCCACTACCCGGAGATTAGACTCTCCATTGTTCAACGCTGAGAAATCCTACCTTACTTCTTAGCTGAACATTGTATCACGGCGCTTGATATTTTCGCGAAATGAACGCTTTTGTATTAGTAGCAGCCCCTTGCCTCGCACTTGTGGCAATATACTGTTTGAAATCTTTTAAAAATTTATAAAAAGATAAAATAGGTATATAAAATATTAAACTTAAGATAGTTTTTTTTATAGAATTTAACTTAAAATTTGCTTTAAGCAAATCCATAAAAAAATCAACAACAAATTTGAGAATTTCCAATTTTACCCGAATAGAGGTTTTCAGAGAATACATTGATGTAACGAATAACAATGTAACGAATAACAATGTAACGAATAACAATGTAACGAATAACAATGTAACGAATAACAATGTAACGAATAACAATGCAACGAATAGCGATTTAACGGCTGCACAATGTTTTATTTTTTGTCTTCGTACGAAACAAAATGTCTACTTAAGTACTTTAAGTAAATTCTATTGCAATTAGGATACAAATTTAGATGGATTAGTTTAAGAATTACAATTGATATAAATATTAATACAGTTAATATTTATTTCTGGTTTTACAAGTCCAGTTTCTATAGCGCACGGTTCTGTAAAAGAAAGCGAATTTCTGGCATTGTTAAATGTTTACGACTTCAAGATTCTAAGGGAATCCCGTAGGAGCGATAATATAAGATCTATCTGTCGCATTCAGATGCTAGAATGGGATTGGGATCTTATAAAATATGCCTACTCCTCTCCTGTCTTGAGATGATAAAATACGAACAGAAATGTTCTACAGTGTGGTAACCAGTGATAAATCAAGACTCATTATTCACTGATTTAATAAATGTATATAGTAACAATTTATTTAGCTTCTTATTGGGAGCCACAGTCCAGTTTTTATGATTAGGGGGGGTCTCCCCCCCCTCCTTTGGCCTATGACGCAAAACGCAACTTAGTGCGCTAACTGCGTCAAGCGCACTAAGTTGGAGATAGCACGGTACATCCTCAGTTTTATATTCAGGAACCCCCGAAGAATTTCGTGACTCAAACTACGTCATCGCTTATAAGGCGAAGACGCCCCAGGATATGGTAGTTATTTGCTCAATTAATGGTCTGATTATTCAATATACAATATAATCAAACCAGCGATCGATCAGTGTTAGTTAAGCATTGAACGTTTACAGCATGTGAACAGTGTACGTTATTTAAATCGCAGCCTGTAGTGAACAAAGCAGCAGCATGCTATACCAAGCACGACATTGTAATGAGATACATCAACCTGATAGGGTTTTGTTAAACAGCGGAACTAAATTAATTGAGATTCTTTTATGCAGTCTAAACAATGATATAGCAGCGAACATAGCATTTAATGCACACGGTTGCCACATTATTTCTGCTAAAAGTCGTTTAATGCAATTTATAAATTACAAATGCGACGGTTTGCTACAATATACAACCATTTGAGTTATGCTCTGCTACCATAGTCAGCTGAAAAATCAATATAGAGTAATTTATTGTAGGGAAGTTTTAGTTAACTTTAAATGTTAACTCTGAATGGCCAGCTATTTACACCTCAGCATTTCAAAAGAACTCAGTTTAGTCAGCCGACTGTAATAGAATATTCATAGGGGCTCTGGGGTATCATGGATAGTGATTAATTAATTAATGCCTATTTTAAAGAGAGGAGAAAGAGATAGAGAGATGGGGAGAGAGAGGGGGAGAGAGAGATAGAGAGCAGGAAAGAGAGAAGAGGGAGAGAGCAGGAAGGAGAGAAGAGAGAGAGAGAGAGAGAGGGGGGGGGGGAGAGAGAGAAGGAGAGAGAGAGATAAAGATGGTTGTACAGAGTAAAGAGTTGGAGAAGAAATATAGATGGAGAGAAGGACAGAGAGAGTTAGAGACGGACTTATCACATTATTGGATGTTTGGAGAGTTATTTGTCCCAGTAGTAACAAATAACGTGTGACTTCCCTCAACCTTACATCACCACACCACTTAATTCATCCATCTTTTACCACCACACCACTCAATCTCTCCATCTTATACTACCTCACTACTATATTCCTTACTTCAACATACCTTATCACTCAAGTTCTGTCCAATCGAAGGATTTTTATTTCAACAAATACTAAACCTTACACAAAGTAACGAGCGGCTAGTTTTTCACAACGCAATAAACTTCAGTGAAAACCATGATCTACCAGTCCAGAGCGGATGCTACGTTATGATGTTTATAAGTAAATGTATAGTCGATCAGCTAATGAAGATCTACACAACTGCGCTCGAAGTCGTCATTTAATTGTGAGATAAGTCATTTAATTATGAGATAAGTCATTTAACTGTTAGATAAGTCATTTAATTGTGAGATTAGTCATTTAACTGTGAGGTTAGTCATTTAACTGTGAGGTAAGTAATTTAACTGTGAGATAAGTCATTTAACTGTTAGATAAGTCATTTATCTGTGAGATAAGTCATTTAATTGTGAGATAAGTCATTTAATTGTGAGGTAAATCATTTAATTGTGACATAAGTCAGTTAACTGTGAGGTAAGTCATTTAACTGTTAGATAAGTCATTTAACTGTGAGATAAGTCATTTAACTGTTAGATAAGTCATTTAACTTGAGATAAGTCATTTAACTTGAGATAAGTCATTTAATTGTGAGATAAGTAATTTAACTGTTAGATAAGTCATTTAATTGTGAGATAAGTCAGAGCTGACTGGTGATAGACTCACGTGAGAAACGATTCTAAAGTGAACGGAAGTCCTCAGACCCGATTAGCAAGTCAATGTCAGCATCAATCAGCTGTTCCATCAGACATACTCACACATACAAGAACACTTACACACACGTACACACACATATACAGTAGCACAGTTCTATAAGACGTACTCACACATACAATAACACATACACATACACAGCAGCACAGTTCTATAAGACGTACTCACACATACAAGAACACATACATGTACATACACATATACAGTAGCACAGTTTTATCGAACATACTCACACGTGCAAGAGCACATGTACACACACACACACACACAAACACACACACACAAACACACAAATACACACATAGATTTTATTGAGATATTGAAAGTTAGGGTAGTAATAAATAAAATAAAACAGTTTTATGAGCTAAAACATCATTTTACTCCAGAAAGGAGATTTGGGATAAAATAGAGGATTGTAAAGCCATGTAAAAATAATTTTATTGAGCCCCTTTCACTTAGCCCCTTTCTCAATAACTTCCCCTCTCACAGGGCTCCCCAGGCTGAGAAACAGTTTTCATCCACAACTTCTGTCCCATTCTGGATCTCTCGGTGGAAGAAATACTTCGTCCCGACATTCCCTTCCAGTCTTCCACGTGACAACGTTACACAAAGTAACTGTTGCTGCCTCGAGCAGCGTCATCAGAGCAGCAGCGGCAGCAGCTGCCTATAAGTTACGACATAAAAGCAGCAGAGGCAGCAGCTGCATATAAGTTACAACATAAAGAGCAGCAGAGGCAGCAGCTGCTTATAAGTTATAACAAAGAGCAGCAGAGGCAGCAGCTGCTTATAAGTTACGACATAAATAGCAGTAGAGGCAGCAGCTTCTTATAAGTTACTACATAAAGAGCAACAGAGGCAGCAGCTGCCTATAAGTTACGACATAATGAGCAGCAAAGGCAACCGCTGCTTACAAGTTACAACATATAAGTTACCCTAACATCATCCTTGACATGACGTCCCTGACATCATCCCTGGATGAGGAAACGGACGTTAAACCTTTATTATTATTATTGTTATTATTATTATTACTATAAGTTACTTCAAAAGGAGCAGCAGAGGCAGCAGCTGCTTATAAGTTACGACATCAAGAGCAGCAGAGGCAGCGATAAAATGATAGCGAAAGACTCACACCACGAAGGCGAAGCTAATTATGCCTAACATTTCTGTGTGATCTAGAATGCATAATTATACAATTAAATAAATTGTAGATAAACTGGCGTTTTCATAGAAGTTATTATCGAATTTGAATTACCTAGATTTCAATTCGACATAATTAAAGGTTGCATAAATATCATGTCACGTGATTGTGTTGTCATGGTATCCGTTGGCATGACAACCTAATGCTGGTCTCATAATGATAGGACGCAGTAGATCTCCCAATTTGTTTCAGCGAGGTAAAGAGCATTCTACTGAAGTTAACGACTTATACCAGTAGCAATCCCTATATAGCGCATATTATATTCGATCAGCTGGCAATAAAATTTGAAAAAGGCTTCCGTGACTTCTAAATCAATAGCAGCATAAAGTGCGTCTTCGGTTACACATTGTATAGATAGGTTGTAGTGTGTTTAACGTCATGATTCAGAAGCACAAGGCTTCTCTTCTCTTCAAGGCCACTCGACACACTCGAGCCTCATCATCTTCAGCCAATGAAAATGATGAATTAATTATTGGTTAGCATTAGTTGTTTAACCAAACAATTAAAGCTTTGTGGCTCAGTCATAATGAACTATCAGAAGCTACTGGCAATGTAACATTCAAGTTAAAACAAACACAAAGCTAGAGAGAGAGAGAGAGGGAGAGAGAGAGAAGGAGAGACAGATAGACAGAGAGAGACAGTGATAGATGGAGACAGAGAGTGAGAGAGCGAAAGAGAGAGCGAGAGAGCGAGCGACAGAGAGAGAGAGAGAGAGAGAGAGAGAGAGAGAGAGAAGAAGAGCGACGTGAAAAAGATGAAGAAATAATAAAATGAATTACAAGGACAGAGTATTTGAGAACATTTATTGAACAATTCTAATTAGATTAACAGCTTACGTCACTTTGATGTCGTTCACCTTAATCCTTCCTACACTCAATCAGCTGTAACTGAATCAATATAAGAATTTTACCAAGAGTTACTGTATTCCAAAGACTCACAATTTCGATACTATTACATAATAATCCTGAAACACGTGCAGAAATACACCATATTCTCCATAAAGCCATAAAGCATAATAGATATAGAATTTCTATAATCGAATGGTAATTACATACATGTATAAATTTCTGTTTACAAATAGAAAACTGTATAATAATAAAAATAAATATTTAACGTCCGTTTCCTCATCCAGGTATGATGTCACGGACGTATGCACAGTAGCAGCTTGAATACTCCTACTGAATGAATATTTTACTTCCAACAAATTTGTAAAACGCCTATTATTCGAGTAGCCACGCATGGTATGCAATTTGTCTTGTTAAAGGCCAAAGCCCGGGTAACATCAGTGTTTGTCCAGGCATGTTAGTAACAGAGAGAGCGCTGGATTTGAACCCTGCGTCTGCTGATCCCAGTGAAACAGCTTGCCAAAAAGTCATCGGATAAGCCCAAGTTTTATAGATATATTTGTGATATCTGAACAGATATATTTCGCGATTTTTAAAATTTAAATCTTTATATCTACTGCAAGGGAAGCCACAAATACATTTTCCTTGGTCATTAATCAATCACGTTTCGATCATTACTAATTTTATACAATAAATGTTTTGACTAGTGCTTGCATTTTGTAAGTTTGAAGGGTTCAAGAGAAGATATTTACTGATCTATTGCTAACTCTGTATGCTCTGCCCCCCCCTCCCTCTCTCTCTCTTTCTCTCTCTCTCTCTCTCTCTCTCTCTCTCTACTGTTCAGGCAAAGCCTAGTATAACCTATCCACGATATACTTAGCTTGCTTTGAAGCCTTTTACGAAACCCCTACAGTTTAAGGTTGATCCATTCTTTATTGACTCAGACGCAATAGGGACCCCATTATCCCCGGACACAGTGTACCTTAGATTAAACCCATTTATGAATATTCTGATAGACCCGGTCTACGTTAATACGTAGGCGTGATATTTATAGTAATATAATATAAAAAGCCATGAATCGTCTGACGACATTTGAGATCCTATTGTTATGCCGTAGGAGGAAGTTTTGCTGTTGAATTAGTGAAACGGGAAATAAACATAAGTAGAATACACTTTTGCAGCAAATGCCGCCCTTATGGGTAGGACTACAGTTTGTTCAAGGAATAATTAGAAATTTAGAATGTGTCAATGGCGTAGCAGTAACGTCATGAAGTTTTAAATGACAGATCTTGAGATGATTCGAACTCTCGTGGGTTCGAATCTCAGCCGCGTTGATCTGAGAGTAAAATCTCGCACATTCACTGGACTAATCATTATACGGAAAGTGGAATAAATTGCCCAACGGCTTAAACATGTGGTATAAAAAGTTATTGATATCAACATAGTTGATCATTTCACTATAATGCGTGTTTACGTTTTATGTTTAATTACATAAGATGTGCTCAACACGTTGATTAGGTAAGAGTAAACAATAGTTAAATGAGAGATTTCAGTATGAAGCTCTAAATAGTGCGCGAGTCCAACCTGTCTCAATTCATTTATCTACGTGTAATTACTTCTTGTAGTGCTGCCTTTAGCTTATTAGTAAAATAAAAATGTAATTAAATTAAACTATTTATTTATTTAATTTAGTATTAAAAGCAGATGTAAAAAATATAATAGCTAAAATATATAACAATATCAATGATTTTCGTACAGTGAATCTTTCGTACAGTGAATCTTTCGTACAGGGATACTTTCGTACAGTGAATCTTTCGTACAGTGAATCTTTCGTACAGGGATTCTTTCGTACAGTGAATCTTTCGTACAGTGAATCTTTCGTACAGGGAATCTTTCGCACAGGGAATCTTTCGTACAAGGAATTGCCGTTAAGAAATTAAGACCCCTCGATTTATTAGTCCCTTTTTAATCTTTTGAATTTTACTAGGCCATAACATAAAAGCTACAGATTGACAGTATCATCGTAGAGGCGACATCGAGTCAATGCAGTGACTAAACTACATACTCTCTCTCTTTAGTGCACTGCCTACTGGCAGGTCCATGGTAACGCCTCCATTCTTCTCTGCCTTCCGCTTTCCTCTTCATCTCCATATATGAATGGGTCTTTAAATCATCTAACATAATAATAATAATCTACATAATATATTATTATATATCTACATAATTCTCCTAATCTCGGCCTGCCTCTGACTCTATGTATTAAACTACATACTCTCATTTTAATTAGTGAGGGATCAATGGAGGGGTGGAAGGCATATGAATTAAGTTGATCATTGAGGTCAGAAAGTCGGCGAATTTGTGTAAAATTAAGAACAAATTACGTTGGTCAGTTGGGGATAAGCTTTACATTTGAGGGGCTTTTATATACCCCTGCACCCAGTTGTTAAATTGGGAGGGGGGTCTAGTGGAACTTAGTTCCTCTAGCTCTCATTTTTTCTTGGGTGTATTCCCCTGCTAGGGGCCCATGTTAGATACCAGGAGACCTGTAAATATGTAACGGGGGGGGGGGGGGGGGGGGGCGAAAAATTCTGATCTTTCCCCTAGCTCGCAATTCCCACTTTAACCACAGCTGCACCCCTCGAGGTGAATTATGCGCTTTGCATCAAAATTAGCTATGCGTCAAAAATGCGTCAGGCCAGTTCGATAGACTGACCTGCGGTGACTATGCCTATAGACTACGATATTGACTATTGTGACTACGACTCTTGTTACTATGACTATTAAAGCGCTGAATTTCCAATTTACTGCCGGGTAGAAAATTGAACATCATTTCCGTTGAAAATAGTAACGGCGCAATAAAATAATATTACATGATGCAAGAAATCCCTGTAAAAATCACACGCTTGCATCGTTACAAAAATTAGTCGATTATCCATATACCGATCCCTTACGTTGACAACATTTGACTCTCTCGAGGCTTTAGATTATCTCAAACGACTGCAACATGCTCAAGTTCTCGGGAATTTGTTATGTTTTGATCTGTAGCGACGGGTAGACGCTCAATATATTCAGTTTATTCCAACAAGTATGGGTCAAAATTGTGGAGCTTTAACTTTCTCCTGACAGAAATAAATTTGATAATTAACCTGGATATAGCTATTATTATATAAACTAAACCTATATGAATTAAACGTAGAATGAAAGTGATAGAGAAAAGTAGAGAATACCCCCAAATACCGAATTCACTGCCTATATGAAGGAAAAGACTGATGAGGAACGATTATTACATGGTACACATTGCTTATAATGTGCTATAGTCTATTGCAGTATCGTCTATTAAAATAAATAACTGATTCACTGTACTGTTTATTGTGTACAACTAGAGTACCATGCACATATCTACTGTACTGTGTACTACTAGTGTACCACACATCTATTGTACTGTGTACAACGGGAGTACCACACAGCTATTGTACTGTGTACAACTAGAGTACCACACATCTATTGTACTGTGTACAACTGGAGTACCACACAGCTATTGTACTGTGTACAACTAGAGTACCACATATCTATTGTAGTGTGTACTACTAGAGTACCACACATCTATTGTACTGTGTACAACTAGAGTACCACACATCTATTGTACTGTGTACTACTAGAGTACCACACATCTCCTGTACTGTGTACTACTAGAGTACCACACATCCATTTTACTGTGTACTACTAGAGTACCACACATCTATTGTACTGTGTACAACTAGAGTACCACACATCTATTGTACTGTGTACCACTAGAATACCACACATCTACTGTACTGTGTACTACTGGAGAGTACCACACATCTATTGTACTATGTACAACTAGAGTACCACATAGGCCTATCTACTGTCCTGTGTAATATTAGAGAGTATCTTACACATAATGTACTTAGTACTATAAGAGAGTACCTGACATATACAATGTCTTATTCTATACTCCACTCACATCCACTAAGCAGTGTACTAGTGTACCAGCATTACTGGATTCACTCGATCACGAAAGTCTCTAGCAGTCTCTCTTTCTCTCTCTCTCTCTCTCTCTCTCTCTCTCTCTCTCTCTCTCTCTCTCTACTGTTCTGCGGTTTAGCGACTGCCTACATGTCACAACTCATTCAGCACGCAATAGACCGGTACAATCAACAGTTAATCGAGCTCTCTGTTACACGGCATGATACCCGGTATATCTAGAAATTTGTGCTATAACTATTTCTAATTAGTTATGTATATATAGTTACAGTTATAGGAAATTCTAGTTTTTAACTTAATTTGTGTCAAATCTAAAACCAAACAATTAGATTCTTTGAGAATTCTAATTGAAGAATCAATTGCAATTCTTAATTAAAATTCTGAATTAGTTAAAATTTAGCTTTATAGAATTAATTAATCATCAGAGAAGAAATTATGCCTGAACACACGGTCTAGGTTCCAGAGATACTATTCAGGATTTGATAGCTGTGATTTAGAGGTACTTTTAGGAATTGATTTAGAGGTACTTTTAGGAATTTGTTTGGATGTACTTTTAGGAATTGATTTAGAGGTACTTTTAGGAATAGATTTAGAGGTACTATTAGGAATTGATTTAGAGGTACTTTTAGGAATTGATTTAGAGGTACTATTAGGAATTGATTTAGAGGTACTTTTAGGAATTGATTTAGAGGTACTATTAGGAATTGATTTAGAGGTACTATTAGGAATTGATTTAGAGGTACTATTAGGAATTGATTTAGAGGTACTATTAGGAATTGATTTAGAGGTACTATTAGGAATTGATTTAGAGGTACTTTTAGGAATTGATTTAGAGGTACTATTAGGAATTGATTTAGAGGTACTATTAGGAATTGATTTAGAGGTATTTTTAGGAATTGATTTAGAGGTACTTTTAGGAATTGATTTAGAGGTACCTTTAGGAATTTATTTAGAGGTTCTTTTAGGAATTGATTTAGATGTACTTTTAGGAATTGATTTAGAGGTACTTTTCTGGTTGTATAGTCATGCACTAAATCTGATCTCTATTGACGTCCATACACGTCACGCGTGGTCCTCTAGTCATCTCTCCACACATCTGCGTGTCTATAGGCCTACAAAATATGCGTGTGTGCCTAACATACATGTATATATATATATATATATATATATATATAATATTATCTATAATATATATTATATCTAAAATAAATGTTTGCTATGATATAATAAGATATATTATATATATATATATATACTATATATATATATATATATATAAACAAATATTATATATATCTAATATATATATATATTATATATATATATATATATATATATATATATATATTTACATACACTGTGAGTCAAAAAAAAAAATGTGCGCAGTCTTTCGCCCATAACTTTGGTATTAGTGAACCGATTTTTTAAATTTTTGCATAGGTATAATCAGGAACACATTTGCTATAAAATAACGTTAAGTGACTCTGTTAATTATTATTTTTGCGTTGAAGCAGTGCTTGAAAATATGCGCGACTGAAAATATTCAGTTTGAGTAAATCAATCGCTACAGAATGTTTACAAATCCGTGGCTAAACAAAAAACGAAACAAGCAGTATTATCACTCATCTATTGCTTTATCAATGACAGATTGCTTCATGTCTTGCCAAACGTCCACCAGGCGTTGCTTCAACTCGTTCACGTTATTTATTTTCTTCTTTTCGGTGTAATTTCTTTAATATGCAATCTGGCCCTCCCAGAATCCAGTTTTTTGTTGGAAATTCGTCAATCAACCAATGTGAGCAACAACCCTTTAAGAGGTACAAGTTTTTGTGAACTCTTAATCTGCTTTAGTAAACACCATTTTAAAATTTAAACAAAGACAGACTATGTTTGTAAAATCGTCTGTTATTGTTTAAAATATACCGGAATTGTCACAAAAACTAGATTTAAGATTGATACTTTTCTTCTACTTTATAATTCTGAAACAATTTTCAAAATCGGTTCACAAATGTCAAAGTTGTGGATGAAATACTGAGCACATGTTTTTTTATGACTCACAGTGTATATATACATTATAAATATATATAAATTATGTGCATTATATATATACATATATATAATATCAAATTTGTCTATATATATATATATATATATATATATATATATATATATAGACTAATTTGGTTGACTAATTTAATTATCAACTTATTTACTTATACAGTTAATTTGTTTATTAACTGATTGATTGATATTGTGAAGGGCACGATTGATTGATTGACTGAACAAAATAGGGAGACGCCCTTTTATTTAAATTGACAGTTCGTAAATTTTCCCTTGACGTCCCTGACATCATCCTTGAATGAGGAAACGGACGTTAAACCTTTATTATTACTATTATTATTATAATTATTATTATCACTTTCTAACACTAACCTTCCTGTTGATGAACTCCACAGCAGCTTGCTTCAGTAGCTCATAGGTTGCGTGTTCAGACTGTCCTGTAAACCAACCTGGACTGCTGTTGCCATTTATCTTACCAGACCCATATTTATCTGCTCCCATTTCAGAATTAGCCCCCGTTAGTTGCCCCGAGGGAAACCTAATATTGGCTGATTCTCTTCTAGGGCTAGCGGGGCTGTACTTCTGAACCGTAGGGGTCGGTAGCCCCTCAAAGCTCCAAGAAAATTGCTCGGGTGTCAAAATCACAGATTCTCTATAGAGACCTGACTGAAGTTGAACGATTATCAGCTGACGATGTTGCTGCTGCAGCTGCAGCTGTTGTTGTTGTTGTTGCTGATTCTGCAGCTGTTGTTGTTGTTGCTGCTGATATAACTGCTGCTGTTGTAGCTGTTGTTGTTGTTGCAACAGTTGTTGCTGTAGCTGTTGCTGCAGCTGTTGTATTTGGGGCTGCTGAAATTTATGATTCTGTTGTTGCTGAGGCGGTTGTTGTTGTTCGAAGTGCTGTTGTTGCGGTATCCCTGACAACGCTTGAGGTTGGGACGGAGATTGTTGCAACGGTTGCGTTGTCTGTTGTTGTCTGGTTCTCTCTGGTGGAACAGGAGCTCTTTGTTGTTGTTGTCTATATTTATCTCCCGATTGTTGTATTATTTGAGGTTGCATCTGTTGCATCTGTTGCATCTGCATTTGTTTAGGTTTTTCCGGAGGTTGTGGAGGCTGTTGCTGTTGTTGCTGTTGTTGGAGCAACTGAGGATTTGGTTGTTTAGGTTTTTCAGGAAATCTTGGCGACAACGGTGGCACTTGCCATTGTTGTTGTTGTTGTTGCTGCTGCTGCTGCAGGGAGGGCAACTGCGGCACTGGTTGCCTAGGTTTTTCAGTGGGCGGGAGGGGCGGTTGCTGAGGTTGTTGTTGTCGTTGTTGTTGCAGATGTTGCTGCAGCTCCATCTGTAGCTGATGCTGCAGTGGGTTTGCTGGGCGTTGAAACTGAACCGGTTGTCTCACTGCATTGTTGGCAAGCACGTTACCTCCGAAGCCACTGCTGCTGTTCATACTGTTCAGACTGTTAAGGTTTTGTGTGGGTCTATTGTTTACGTTGCTTATATTGTTCATTTGATTATTAAATAAAGGTAGGCCTAAGAGTTTAGGTCGATTATTAGATTCCATTTTCGAATAGTTTATCGCACAAACTACATTTGCATATTTGCGTGAATTCTTGTTTTTGATTTAAAGATAAACCTTCGGGAATAAAAGCTCTAAGTATTACCTTCTTAACTGTTATAAATGTCTCTTCCTACATTGCCTCCAAAACGATTTGTTTTTATATTATTATGCAAGCAGGATCAGTTCGTTTTAAAGTTCTTGCAAATTCAAAAATCTATTAAAATCTTAGCAAACAAAAACTCATGCTGAAGTTTTGTCGTCTTCTTTAATAATTAGTTAGCAGTAGGACATTGATAATTAGACGTATGATACTTAGGCTTATTATAATTAGGCCTTTGATAATTAGGCCTATGATAATTATGCCAATGATATTTATGCCTATAATAATTAGGCCGACGATAATTAGGCTTATGGTAATTGGGCCTATGATAACTGAGCCTATGATAATTAGGCCTATGATAATTAGGCCTATGATATTTATTCAGCAGTATGAAAAGATTTTTTCGTCAAAATATTTCAACAGTTTAGCCAATGTTCCATTCATCGATCCTGTTTACAAGTCCATAATATTTACGATCACCTAAACGTATAACTGCACTCCTTTGTCTCTTTCTCTCTCTCTCTCTCTCTCTCTCTCTCTGCTCTCTGTCTCCCTCTCTCTCTCTCTCTCCTTCCCTTTTCTCTCTCTCTCTCTCTGTTTCTTTCCCTTTCTCCCTCTCTCTCTCTCTCTGCCTCCCTTTCTCTCCCTTTCCTCTCTCTCTCTCTCTCACTCTGTTTATTTCTCTTTCTTTCTTTCTTTCTCTCTCTCTCTCTCTCTCTCTCTCTCTCTTTCTCTCTTTCTCTCGCACTCACTTATAAGGTATTCCAGGAAGCACTGCAAAAAAACAGAATTTCAAAGCACTGCAGAGTCGACCATTAAAAATTTCATGACCTTTCTGCTTATAACGAGACAAGAATCTGAGATATTCGTAGAATTACGATTTGTTAGCTAATTATTTTTTACTAGTTTAGATATTAATTTAAATGTAATTGTTATTTAGCTTATTATTCTTGTTGAACTCTTTCTGTAACGTAGCCTCGAAGACAGAGTTAGGCCAAGACAGCGCTAGATAAGTTTTCGTTGTTAATAATTTATTTATACATAATCGTTAGTATCAATTAGGAATAATTTCAACTTTTTAAGTAAGATTTAGAATAAGTAAGATTTAGAATTAGTAAAATTTAGAATAAGTAAGATTTAGAATAAGTAAGATTTAGAATAAGTAAGATTTAGAATAAGTAAGATTTAGAATAAGTAAGATTTAGAATAAGTAAGATTTAGAATAAGTAAGATTTAGAATAAGTAAGATTTAGAATAAGTAAGATTTAGAATAAGTTGATCAGTAATTGATTGAAATTTCAAGCCATAGATCAAGCACACCCTTATAATAGGGCTGACTCAGAGAACTATGCCCTATGATAATGGCATGACAGAGTCAATGGTGAGTCATAGTAACAAACTGTCTTATTGCACACCTTTCTTTAGCTTATAATCAGTTAATATGTACTATTTATTGCTTTAAAAGAGTCAATCCGTTTCATGTCGATTTTTTATTACTTTAAATACTGAAATTAGCTTTCAAAAATTATTTGAGACAATAGCTAAACTGTGACCTATATCGAAACCTAGTGGATATTAAAATTAAATATAGGTGTACTACAACCAATTCAAACATTTGCGCTAGTTTTCAAATTAAGTCTATCACAACAATTATAGAATGAGGATAAGAGTAACGTAGTTCCTATATTATATATATTATAATTATGGGTTAAACCTGTTTATTTAACACCATTATTTACTTCAGATGCGATCATATAATATGAAAGTATCAAATACGTGTAAGCTCAACAACAAAACTCTATGAGGAATAGCGTATGTGGGCTGCAGGCTAAAATGGCCAGACAAGTTTATGAGCTCAACAATGGGTTTCAAATCATCATGAAATATATGAGGGCTGAAGAGGCAAGTAACCCGATTCCCAAAAAAGCGAAACTGAAACTATAAACCAGTATAGATTATTAAACAACTACTTCTATAGGAGCCAATTAGTAATCAGGTTAAGTAGAGACCTACTTTTCTTCAGCGCACTAACTTTATTTCTGTTACTTCTTAAATTAGGTTAAATTTTAATTGAATGATTCACATTTGTAAATGAGGTGTAATATTGTCAGAGTTGATTACAATTGCGCATTTGACGTCCCTGACATCATCCTTATATGACGAAACGGACGTTTAAGCTTTATTAGTATTATTTGTATAGTAGACCTACTTAAATAAATTTTATGTTAGATCGTAGGTATTATATCCAATAATAAACTATAAAAAATAATAAATAAATAAATTAACTATAACAATAATAAATAATAAACAATACAATAATCTGAGCGCTTGGTTAAATCTAAGGTACCCTTATATCTACCTGATGGATTTCAGCACTCACAAGCGTTACATGCCAAAAGCACCTTTCGTAGACGATTTTTAGTCATTATCATCATCGTCATCATCATCTTCTCATGAATCACAGTTTAACCAGGGTCGGGATACAAACAGACTGTCTCAAATCCTCTCTGTCCTACACCACACCACTAGCCAATCCCCTATTTGAGACTTTTCCATTCGTTTAAATTTTTGTAGCAATTTCTGGAGCCTAGGTGCTCAACAACGAATGCCCTTTCGGACAAGTTTTAGTAATTTATTATTAATTATATGATTTCTGACGTGGTTTCCCAGTGCTTTCCTCCTGAATTTGATATGGTCTGGTGCTTGGCATGCACTGCACAACTTTAAGCTCGTTATGTTTCTCAGACCCATCATAGATGAAGGCTATTAAATCACTGTAAAATAAATAACATAAATAACTGCCGGATATAATATTCTTGCAAATCTCGTATCTGTACCTCGATCCTATAAATATGATACTCTTATAGTAGTGAATGTCTCAATAGCGCAATGGATAACGTCATGAACTTTTAAATGACAGATCCATTGGTGAATTGAACCCTCGTGGGTTCGAATCCCAGCCGCGCTGATCTGAGAATAAAATCTCGGACATTCACTGGACTAATTGTTACACGCAAAATGGACTAATTTGCCTAACGGATTAAACATGTGGTGTTAAAAAGTGATAGATATCGACATGGTTGATCATTTCCTATAATGCGTGTTTACTTTACTTTATTCCCGATTTGAAATTCATCACATAAGTTATTCCAAAATTTTTTAAGAGGAAATACATTCCTAACTTCAGAAATTTATCGCTTCAAAGTTTCCTCAAGTCCTAGTGAAGCAGAGACATTCCAGCAAAACCGCACGACGAAGGGTTGCAAACCTTTGTGCGGTATTAGCAGTCATTAGAAATCACTTTAATGAGAGTTTTAAAATTGTTTCCCTCTATAAAATTACATATAATTACTGTAAAATAAATAACTGCCGGATATAATATTCTTGCAAATCTCGCATCTCTACCTCGATCCTATAAATATGATACTCTTACAGTAGTGTACTTGCTAGTAATTAACATAATCGGGCTGAATCGGTGGCTATAGATATACAATGGTGGTGCGGTGTAGGACAGAGAGGATTTGAGACAGTCTATTTGTATCCCGATCCTGGTTAAACTGGGATTCAGAGGATGATGATGATGATGTTTTTATCTACTCACAAATCAACAATTGTTGTTATCTGACATCATCAGTAGAAAGTTTGACAACCTCACAACAGCTGGCGCCAGAGTCAGGCACAAGACTGAAATTCTTAATTCACTCAACCGGCACTTAGGCCTGGCTCCTGGGCATGGCTCCTATGCCCGGCAGTTAGGCCTGGCAGTTAGGCCTACCTCGCGCAGGCCTATATTCACCTGTTCGCCATAAAGAGCTCGGTCTTAAAACACCTGCAGACCAGGGCGAGAAGATCAATTTGTAAAACGAGGGTTCCCTGTGGAAGTTACCCATTTGTCTCTATAGGTTATTTCAATACACGAACTCCTCAGTAGGTCTACATTTCCTCAGCACATTTCTTTTGCATATTGATCTGGGTGAATTGATCTGTAGTGATGTGTTCTGTGAGAACGTCCTTGACGCCATCGAACACTGTGGAACCAAATTAAAACCGATGAGCAGAGTGAGGGGTTAAGCCAAAATCCGAGTAACCAGTCCAAGGAAGGGTACTAGAGGAAGGGAGGTTTACGTGTTGGTCTCAGGTCAAGGACACTTGGTGGAGTTGTTGTTGTCGCTAGGGGAAAAACGTGATCAGACAAGCGACATCATCATAATTGATCTAATTGTAGCACCCTGCCAGCATCTGGTTCTACACTAATATTATATATATATATATATATATATATATATATATATATATATATATATATATATATATATATATAATATTAGTGTAGAACCAGATGCTGGCAGGGTGCTACAATTAGATCAATTATGATGATGTCGCTTGTCTGATCACGTTTTTCCCCTAGCGACAACAACAACTCCACCAAGTGTCCTTGACCTGAGACCAACACGTAAACCTCCCTTCCTCTAGTACCCTTCCTTGGACTGGTTACTCGGATTTTGGCTTAACCCCTCACTCTGCTCATCGGTTTTAATTTGGTTCCACAGTGTTCGATGGCGTCAAGGACGTTCTCACAGAACACATCACTACAGATCAATTCACCCAGATCAATATGCAAAAGAAATGTGCTGAGGAAATGTAGACCTACTGAGGAGTTCGTGTATTGAAATAACCTATAGAGACAAATGGGTAACTTCCACAGGGAACCCTCGTTTTACAAATTGATCTTCTCGCCCTGGTCTGCAGGTGTTTTAAGACCGAGCTCTTTATGGCGAACAGGTGAATATAGGCCTGCGCGAGGTAGGCCTAACTGCCAGGCCTAACTGCCGGGCATAGGAGCCATGCCCAGGAGCCAGGCCTAAGTGCCGGTTGAGTGAATTAAGAATTTCAGTCTTGTGCCTGACTCTGGCGCCAGCTGTTGTGAGGTTGTCAAACTTTCTACTGATGATGTCAGATAACAACAATTGTTGATTTGTGAGTAGATAAAAACATCATCATCATCATCCTCTGAATCCCAGTTTAACCAGGATCGGGATACAAATAGACTGTCTCAAATCCTCTCTGTCCTACACCGCACCACCATTGTATATCTATAGCCACCGATTCAGCCCGATTATGTTAATTACTAGCAAGTACACTACTGTAAGAGTATCATATTTATAGGATCGAGGTAGAGATGCGAGATTTGCAAGAATATTATATCCGGCAGTTATTTATTTTACAGTAATTATATGTAATTTTATAGAGGGAAACAATTTTAAAACTCTCATTAAAGTGATTTCTAATGACTGCTAATACCGCACAAAGGTTTGCAACCCTTCGTCGTGCGGTTTTGCTGGAATGTCTCTGCTTCACTAGGACTTGAGGAAACTTTGAAGCGATAAATTTCTGAAGTTAGGAATGTATTTCCTCTTAAAAAATTTTGGAATAACTTATGTGATGAATTTCAAATCGGGAATAAAGTAAAGTAAACACGCATTATAGGAAATGATCAACCATGTCGATATCTATCACTTTTTAACACCACATGTTTAATCCGTTAGGCAAATTAGTCCATTTTGCGTGTAACAATTAGTCCAGTGAATGTCCGAGATTTTATTCTCAGATCAGCGCGGCTGGGATTCGAACCCACGAGGGTTCAATTCACCAATGGATCTGTCATTTAAAAGTTCATGACGTTATCCATTGCGCTATTGAGACATTCACTACTATAAGAGTATCATATTTATAGGATCGAGGTACAGATACGAGATTTGCAAGAATATTATATCCGGCAGTTATTTATGTTATTTATTTTACAGTGATTTAATAGCCTTCATCTATGATGGGTCTGAGAAACATAACGAGCTTAAAGTTGTGCAGTGCATGCCAAGCACCAGACCATATCAAATTCAGGAGGAAAGCACTGGGAAACCACGTCAGAAATCATATAATTAATAATAAATTACTAAAACTTGTCCGAAAGGGCATTCGTTGTTGAGCACCTAGGCTCCAGAAATTGCTACAAAAATTTAAACGAATGGAAAAGTCTCAAATAGGGGATTGGCTAGTGGTGTGGTGTAGGACAGAGAGGATTTGAGACAGTCTGTTTGTATCCCGACCCTGGTTAAACTGTGATTCATGAGAAGATGATGATGACGATGATGATAATGACTAAAAATCGTCTACGAAAGGTGCTTTTGGCATGTAACGCTTGTGAGTGCTGAAATCCATCAGGTAGATATAAGGGTACCTTAGATTTAACCAAGCGCTCAGATTATTGTATTGTTTATTATTTATTATTGTTATAGTTAATTTATTTATTTATTATTTTTTATAGTTTATTATTGGATATAATACCTACGATCTAACATAAAATTTATTTAAGTAGGTCTACTATACAAATAATACTAATAAAGCTTAAACGTCCGTTTCGTCATATAAGGATGATGTCAGGGACGTCAAATGCGCAATTGTAATCAACTCTGACAATATTACACCTCATTTACAAATGTGAATCATTCAATTAAAATTTAACCTAATTTAAGAAGTAACAGAAATAAAGTTAGTGCGCTGAAGAAAAGTAGGTCTCTACTTAACCTGATTACTAATTGGCTCCTATAGAAGTAGTTGTTTAATAATCTATACTGGTTTATAGTTTCAGTTTCGCTTTTTTGGGAATCGGGTTACTTGCCTCTTCAGCCCTCATATATTTCATGATGATTTGAAACCCATTGTTGAGCTCATAAACTTGTCTGGCCATTTTAGCCTGCAGCCCACATACGCTATTCCTCATAGAGTTTTGTTGTTGAGCTTACACGTATTTGATACTTTCATATTATATGATCGCATCTGAAGTAAATAATGGTGTTAAATAAACAGGTTTAACCCATAATTATAATATATATAATATAGGAACTACGTTACTCTTATCCTCATTCTATAATTGTTGTGATAGACTTAATTTGAAAACTAGCGCAAATGTTTGAATTGGTTGTAGTACACCTATATTTAATTTTAATATCCACTAGGTTTCGATATAGGTCACAGTTTAGCTATTGTCTCAAATAATTTTTGAAAGCTAATTTCAGTATTTAAAGTAATAAAAAATCGACATGAAACGGATTGACTCTTTTAAAGCAATAAATAGTACATATTAACTGATTATAAGCTAAAGAAAGGTGTGCAATAAGACAGTTTGTTACTATGACTCACCATTGACTCTGTCATGCCATTATCATAGGGCATAGTTCTCTGAGTCAGCCCTATTATAAGGGTGTGCTTGATCTATGGCTTGAAATTTCAATCAATTACTGATCAACTTATTCTAAATCTTACTTATTCTAAATCTTACTTATTCTAAATCTTACTTATTCTAAATCTTACTTATTCTAAATCTTACTTATTCTAAATCTTACTTATTTCTAAATCTTACTTATTCTAAATCTTACTTATTCTATATCTTACTTATTCTAAATCTTACTTATTCTAAATCTTACTTATTCTAAATCTTACTTATTCTAAATCTTACTTATTCTAAATCTTACTTATTCTAAATCTTACTTATTCTAAATCTTACTTATTCTAAATCTTACTTATTCTAAATTTTACTAATTCTAAATCTTACTTATTCTAAATCTTACTTAAAAAGTTGAAATTATTCCTAATTGATACTAACGATTATGTATAAATAAATTATTAACAACGAAAACTTATCTAGCGCTGTCTTGGCCTAACTCTGTCTTCGAGGCTACGTTACAGAAAGAGTTCAACAAGAATAATAAGCTAAATAACAATTACATTTAAATTAATATCTAAACTAGTAAAAAATAATTAGCTAACAAATCGTAATTCTACGAATATCTCAGATTCTTGTCTCGTTATAAGCAGAAAGGTCATGAAATTTTTAATGGTCGACTCTGCAGTGCTTTGAAATTCTGTTTTTTTGCAGTGCTTCCTGGAATACCTTATAAGTGAGTGCGAGAGAAAGAGAGAAAGAGAGAGAGAGAGAGAGAGAGAGAGAGCGGAAAGAAAAGAAAGAAAGCGAAATAAACAGAGTGAGAGAGAGAGATAGAGTAAGGGAGAGTAAATGGAGGCAGAGGAGAGAGAGAGTGAGGAAAAGGGAATGAAACATGAGATAGAGATAGATAAAAGGGAAGAGAGAGATGATGAAGAGGGAGACAAGAGGAGCAGAAGAGAGATAGAGAGAGAGAGAGAGAAAGAGACAAAGGAGTGGCAGTTATTACGTTTAGGGATTCGTAACTTTATGAGACTTGTAAACGGAGCGTTAATGGAACATGTGGCTAAACTGTTTGAAATATTTTGACGAAAAATACTTTTTTCCTAACTGCTGAATAACTTCTCAGGGCCTAATTTCATCGGCCACCAATTCTGCATAGGCCCTCGAGTTATCATAGGCCCCATGACCATTAAGCCTAATTATCGTGTCTGGCCATAATTAATTTGGCAGAAAATCTTCTCTGGCATATTATCATAGGCCTAAGTAATCAAAGGCCTATTCTAAATAAGCCTAAGTAAATCAACGTCCTATTTATCATGTCCCTACATGCTACCTAAATTATTTAAAGAAGACGACAACACACTTCAGCACTAGGTTTTTGTTGTAGATCTTTAATAGAGTTTGTTTTTGAAAGTTTGGCAAGAACTTTAAAACGAACTGATCCTGCTTGCATAATAATATAAAAACAAATCGTTTTGGAGGCAATGTAGGAAGAGACATTTATAACAGTTAAGAAGGTAATACTTAGAGCTTTTATTCCCGAAGGTTTATCTTTAAATCAAAAACAAGAATTCACGCAAATATGCAAATGTAGTTTGTGCGATAAACTATTCGAAAATGGAATCTAATAATCGACCTAAACTCTTAGGCCTACCTTTATTTAATAATCAAATGAACAATATAAGCAACGTAAACAATAGACCCACACAAAACCTTAACAGTCTGAACAGTATGAACAGCAGCAGTGGCTTCGGAGGTAACGTGCTTGCCAACAATGCAGTGAGACAACCGGTTCAGTTTCAACGCCCAGCAAACCCACTGCAGCATCAGCTACAGATGGAGCTGCAGCAACATCTGCAACAACAACGACAACAACAACCTCAGCAACCGCCCCTCCCGCCCACTGAAAAACCTAGGCAACCAGTGCCGCAGTTGCCCTCCCTGCAGCAGCAGCAGCAACAACAACAACAACAATGGCAAGTGCCACCGTTGTCGCCAAGATTTCCTGAAAAACCTAAACAACCAAATCCTCAGTTGCTCCAACAACAGCAACAACAGCAACAGCCTCCACAACCTCCGGAAAAACCTAAACAAATGCAGATGCAACAGATGCAACAGATGCAACCTCAAATAATACAACAATCGGGAGATAAATATAGACAACAACAACAAAGAGCTCCTGTTCCACCAGAGAGAACCAGACAACAACAGACAACGCAACCGTTGCAACAATCTCCGTCCCAACCTCAAGCGTTGTCAGGGATACCGCAACAACAGCACTTCGAACAACAACAACCGCCTCAGCAACAACAGAATCATAAATTTCAGCAGCCCCAAATACAACAGCTGCAGCAACAGCTACAGCAACAACTGTTGCAACAACAACAA
>CAJHZI010000046.1:0-56246 GCA_905160935.1 Enchytraeus crypticus
ATATATATATATATATATATATATATATATAAAACTCTTTAAAGAAGAACATATTACTTGAATCTGCCATTTAAATTAAACTATCGAAAGAAAAATCAAATGTTACCTGCAGCACAGTGGTCTCCCATAAGAAGTAGCAATAGGCATAAATGAGTTGAATTAATTCGAGAGCTCTCCGTCATTGTAATTATTATCTATGGTTATGACGCGTTGTGTAGAAGGCCTATGGAAATCTATTATTTCATATGGGTATTATTATATCCTGTTTACTTCAAAGCTGCCACTCCAGAGCATCATTAACCGAATGTCATATAGTTTTTTCTTCAAATATATTTATACTAAGCTTGCTCTAATACGATTTCATTTTGTAATTAAATTTATTATCCATGTAGTGAATCTATGAATATCTGTAGCATTTTAGTTTGTAATTTTTTTCTTGGGCATGAGTCACAAGAAATAAAACTGCAGATTAAACACAAACGGTCAGGTTAAAATAATTTAAATGTAGCTTAACATTGACTAAAATAATTTCAAAGTCAAAGGTAAGAATTAATTCGATGGCAGGGCTGAAGTGTGACTCGTAATTATTTCTACAGTACTCCAGCGCAGCTTCACTGCAACTATTGATCCTTAAACACAGGATGCGTGTCTAGGTTTATTTTAAACCAATGGACCGGGGTTCGGTTCAGCTTCCTTAGAGTTTAGAACTGAAAAATCGATAGTTAACAGAATGAAATAATTGTAGAAAAGAAAAGCGAGCTGTCAGTGACGCCTAGCTTTCGTTTTGCGTTACTTTGGAGCCTTGTGTATTTTGCTCTTTTGACTTAAACTCGGTTCAACAGCGCTCTCGATGTTGTCGTCAATAGAGTGCACTTTATGCACTTTATTTGTTGTTGTTGCTGCTGTTTGTATTGTTGTTGGCCAATGTGCTGTAGGTATAAGAAAATGAATTAAATAGATTTTTAAATTTTTAAATAGAAGTTGAAGTTAAAAAGTGAGCCAAATTTAAAAGAGATTGCAAAGAATCGTACGCATCTCAGTGACAGGCTAGCCCTGGAAGAGGACCCAGGACCTATTGGTCAGCAGTCCGACATCTCTACCATCATGCTAATTTAAAGGCAGATCCTGAGGTGAATTGAACCCTCGTATATTCGAATCTCAGACGCGCTGATCTGAGAGTAAAATCTCTGTCATTCACTGGACTTGTTTTTTTTCTTTTGTTTTTTGTTTTAATGAGTCTTAAACAAGCAATAATTTAGAGATGGGATTTTTATGAATTTCCAGAGTTCGGGTTCGGTTCGGTTCGTTGAAAATGGAAGTTCGGTTCGGTTCGGGTTCGGTTAGCAGTTGACAATTTGAGAGTTCTGTACGGTTCGTTGAAAATGAAAGTTCGGTTCGGGTTCGCTTCTAACAAGGGTTCGGGTTCGGTTCGGGTTCGGCTTGCTGTCCAACTCGCAAGAGTTCGATTCGAATTCGAAATGGTTTGGCTTGGATAATGTTGCAATTGTTTAACTTTACTTACAATAATTATGGTTATGACAAACATGTTTAAAATGGTTTATGGTAAATAAGCTTAAAAATTAATTAAGTCATAATAGCTGCCATATTTTTTCACCTGGGTAAAAATATGACAATGAAAAAGAAGAGAAGTGGTATTTATTCCTGTACATTTCTTAAAATATTGTAAGTTGACCAACAAATGTTCATAATATAGATATTTAGCTTTATTATTGTATCTGAAATATTTTCCTTGATTATAACGAGCAAATAGAATGCTTCATCAACTTTTCAATTTTTATTGTCACTATAGACCTATACATTACATACGTTTATAATTATGTGGAAATGTCTTGGCTAAAATTTGATCCAATATTTCAGAGACAAAGTGCCATTTAGTAATATAATAATGTCAAATAAAGATGATTTAGTAAACACGTCTACTTCCATAGGAAATGATCATAATATAAACCATTTGCTGTCATTTGACCATTAATAAGCTTCATAATTTACCTTAGGGTTTTAAATTTTAAACTCTCAGATCAAATATGAAGTTACGAAAATAGTTATGAAATTACTGCATTACTGATATGGTGCAAAATTATTTACTCCAGATAGCCTTAACACATATAGAATGTCAAATATAATTATTTGTAAATCTGGCTGAAAAAATATTAAGGTAGCACACTAAAATTTGAGAAAATATCATAATTTGAATTTAAACAAGAACAATCCACCTAGATTGAGTCAAGCATTTTCAGATTTTTATGGGATACTCTCATCACTTTTGCCTCTTTGATGCTAATCTTATTCCATATTTCAATGCCGTATCATTCAGACTATGCATTATCTTCTGTAGACCCGTCTCGCTTCCCGCTACCATTCCTTTGTACCGCTACCATATTAAAATTTGTGTCGGAACCAGCCTTACCTGAATATATGTTGTTAGATACTGTAAGACATGTAAATGCAAAAACTAATATATATTTGTATTGTTCTTACTATCTTTATTTAATGTCAGGCTGGCTAAGAAGAGAGGAACTCCAATAGTTTGGTTCAGTTCGGTTTGGACGAAGTCTGGGTTCGGGTTCGGTTCGGGTTCGGACAGAATCTGGGTTCGGGTTCGGTACGGTTCGGCCAGAGTCTGGGTTCGGGTTCGGTCAGAGTCTGGGTTCGAGTTCGGTTCGGTTCGGTCAAAATTCTAGATTTCAGGGTTCAGTTCGGTTCGGGTTCGGTTCGATTCCCATCTCTACAATAATTTACTTTCTGACTCAGAAACTGTTATGTTATGTTGCTATACGAAAAAGACCTAAATTGCCTTACGGTATCTGGTATTAAAACTGATAGTTATCAACGTAGTTGTTCATTTCACTATAAGGTAGAACAATAGCGATGAAGAGTTGGTTATGCAAGAGAACTAGATATACAGGTAGATGAGTACTAGAGCCTTAATTTATATTTCAATTTCCTTGAGTTTCATTACAGTTTCTTCAATTTTCAACACGAATGGAAATATTGAAAGGGTGGGCGAACCTCTTCCCCCCCCCTCCCGCCCCCTCAGAGAGAATCTTAAACACTGCCATATTTCATGCTTCATTTGATGAGGAGCAATATTTTAGTCTTTAGAAAAATTATATTTATTTCTAGTTTAATTTGAGCAACTTGGGGCATTATATTAATTGCACACGTCCCCTTATTCGCAAGATGACGCCTCTATATTTGTACATCGAAGAGGACTGAAGCTTTTTTGAGAGCATCCAGCTCAGATACGAGACTAGGGGAACTAGGGAGCTAAGCCCTCCTCCCTACACTAGGTGGTCAGCCCCCTACTTTCAACCCCTTGTCAATATAAGCCATATAGGTGCTGGTAGCATGCCCTCCTAGTTACCCCCTACAGGCCTACACGTATCTACCCCCATTTAGTTTCTTCTAATCTATGAGTCATAGCAGTAGATTAGGAGTTCCTGCTCAATTCATTGATAGACTTTAATTATAAGCACGTCTGAAATTTCTATTTTTACGTATTTTATCTCATTGCATTCATTTCTTTCTTTTTAATTATATTTTTAAATACTTTTATGAAGGTGTTAATATGGTATATCTTTCAATCATATTCCCCTTGAAAGTGGCACATAATTTTTCTAATCAATTCACTCTAGCTTCTCATTTGATCTCTATACACAAATGAGTAATTAAATCATCAGGGTCAATTCCAGAAATTTTAGGGGCGGGGTCGAAAACTTTTAGACAGTGTTCTTAACTTTTACATCAATTCTTCTTTAATTTTCGTAAGTTTTACGATTTTCAGTTTTCTTCCGAAATGAAGAGTCGTCCTGTTTTCTGTTGTGGTTCGTTTTTCATTTGTTGTAAAAATCCTAAATCTATAACAGAAAAGTTACTGCATTGCTGTGTTGGACCCAGGGGCGCCTGTAACCCCTCAAACCTATTAAGCAATCTCCCCCCCCTAAAAAATACCCATTACGCAAATCCCCTCTAAATCTGGAAAAATCAATGTAAAATCAAAAAACAAAAATCAAAAACCAAAATCAAAATCAAAAACAAAAACCAAAATCAAAAAACCTATGTTTGTACAAAAGCAATCCCCTAAGATTTTAACTACGCTCTCTGCGTAGTGGACAAGCCCCTGGACGTACCTGGACGCCTCTAGACGCCTCTGGACGCCCCTGGACCTGGACGCCCCTGGACCTGAACGCCCCTGACTGTACCAGTGGAGCCATGTATCGGCAGATCTAGATGGGGGCTGAAACCCAGCCCCTCCTGAATCCGCCTATGTAAATTATCCAGTATCCTTTGTCTCGGTCTTCCTCCTACCATTTAGTCTCACATTCTTCCCAATAATAAATCATTCAGTAATTTTTTGCAGCTTTACTTTATGAAATATATCATACATTCCAGGGTAGATTTGATAGTTTTTTCAAAGGCGGTCGTTGCGGGTCTAAGCATTGCGGGGGCGGTAATCTTGGCATTATCATATAGAAGGATTTTAATTAGGGGGCGAAACTTTAGTCAAAGCGTAGCATATCTAATAAGGGAGGGGGGTTGAATCCCTACTACTGACTCCCAGCATATCCAACCAAAGGTATACTCACGTCCAGCTATTATTTGTATTTCTTATCTGGATTATTTTTAACTGACGATTGTAGTTTGTGATAAGACTTGTCTATCCAAATTTCTCCAAAAACCACTCTTTTAACTTTTTGCGGTTTCCATAAACCCCTTTTCCTCAGTCCCACATTTGCTCTCGACGTTACCAGAATAAATATGAAATACAATAACTCCAGTATAGCAAATTAAATATAATAATATTCCTGTTCACAACAATTGTTCACCATGAGTATAGTTTGTTGAATACCAGCTATAGACCTTTTTCATCGTTTAAACTTTGTGATATAGTTCGATAGCGACTGCCATGCAGGTTAGTTGCTGTCAGTAGTTTATATGCCTAGTCAGATAATGCGGTCAAATCATATCGTCGTGTAAATTTGTTGTTACATTTGTTCAATAAGTTATTTTTGAAGCTATAAAATTGTGTTTTCATCACAATTGTGGAACGGTACGGTATTGTTTGGCAATTAGGAATAAATTAGGTTAAAAGCTGCAATTAGGAGTAAAGCTGCTGATGAATTAGGAGTAAAGCTGCTGATGAATTAGGAGTAAAGCTGTTGATGAATTAGGAGTAAAGCTGTTGATGAATTAGGAGTAAAGCTGTTGATGAATTAGGAGTAAAGCTGTTGATGAATTAGGAGTAAAGCTGTTGATGAATTAGGAGTAAAGCTGCTGATGAATTAAGAGTAAAGCTGCTGATGAATTAAGAGTAAAGCTGATGACTTAATACGACAACAAACGGTTTCAGATTGAATACTGTTTCTTATGAATCAGTTAACCTGCTAATCAGGAAGCCATCGATTCGAATTCCAACCGGACCGTAACAAACAGCATCCCTTGCGTTACAGAAACAGACGTTAAGCTCAACTTTAAGCTTTTTACGCAACGTCTACAATATGATAGAGAGTTCCGGTGAGGACTCGTTATAACTTTATGCTTAAGAGGTCCATATTAAGAAATCTTTAGAATTTATACCGTTTGAAACTTCTTTTTGCTTACCGGCTTGGTGTTAACTCAGTAGTACTCGATGCTGTCACGGACAACAGTAGCGCTCAAAGTGTTGATATATAGGGCTACGTGTTGATATATTTCGGCACTGGCTGGAGCTAGTGGCGAAATCGGTAAAATACTCGACCGCGGATCAGTAGGTGCGAGGTTCAAATCCTAGGCTCTCCCGTCACTGACATCGCTTTCGAGTGAGGAAACTGACGTTAACCTTAGATTTAGCTTTTACGACTACAGTAGCAGGAAGAATTTTATGATTATGATGCAGCTGATAGCAAGCACAACCTATCGGTTGAGAGCTTCCCTCCAGGCTTGAGGTCTTAATGAATGGACTGTCTACAGTGACTGGACTACAATGTGATATAACAGACCGCTGTGGAACACTGCACTGCAGTCTACTAGTGACAATCGGCTGATCAGCCGCGTTACCGCAAATGGTTCAATAGTTTAATACCTTTATTTTCGTCAGGTTTTCTTTTTATATTTTTGTTGCGCACAATTAGAGGATGAATTCGTCTTCCACCCTTTGTCTGATTTTAACGTTAAATTAGATGTGTCTGATACTCAAGTAGGCAAGCATGATATTAGGTCGTGCAACTAAGAATAAAGTAAATTGAGTTGATATTCTCGAGGATTCAAATCTCGGTCGAGCTATTATATATTTATCTTCAAATATTTCTCAGAAGAATGTGTGCTTAAATATCCTCTGTAAGATTCATTGATTTGATTAAATACACTTAAAAATAAAAAAATATGAGAAAATAAGCTGAAATCATTTTCGCTATTTACTTTTTACATCTTACAAATAATTTTAGATAAACCTTTTAGATACTAATATCTTGCAACTACCAAATTTGCAGGTCACCATTAATCTTTAAAGAATACATTCAAAAAGAAATCCTTGTATAAGTATATATGATATATAAATACAAAATATCATTAATATAAAATATATATTCGGGTAAATATACATGTATATATATATATATATATATATATATATATATATATATATATATATACATGTATATATATATATATACCCGAATATATATTTCAATTATATTAATGATATATATATATATATATAAATTCTTTTATATATATATATATATATATATATATAAGTTCTTAAAGAATGCATTGTATTCTGGAGTTTCAATTAATTCTTAATTTCCTCTAAATTGCTAATTGACTAATTTTGTGACCAGATGAAGTCGAAAATGCATTATGCAGTTTTAGTTTCTTAAATCTAGATAGTCTCTTCAAGTTGTTTTATCACTTGATTGTATCGTCTAGTTGTACCATGTTTTACGGATAATACATAAAAACCCGCGTAGTTCATGATGGAATCAAGCTATATATGCCATATGTCAGGAAATCTAAACTCAATTCGGATAAAAATTATTCAGCTGGTTATAAATCTATGCTAGTATTTAAAAAATAATTTAATCCAGAAGTATTAATCAGCATCAGCAGTCAAATACTGACATGTCTTCCAACGCTCCTCTCATTTCTCCAGATGGAGGAATCAACAGGAGGAGAAAGTCCCAACGACTTCACACGGGAAACGTCCTACTCAAGTTCGAGCTTCATCACCCGGATTCGGACACTCACGAATCCGGGAAATCCGGAGTAGATCCGGAAAGGGATACGGATTCGGATAGGGACGAGGACCCGGTGGAGAGCAGGGGCTGCCTCCTCTCCTGCTTCCCGGCCTGTCAGCGACCGACCTACCGAGCCGGGCAGGTCCTCACTGGTCACCTCATGGTCCGACCCGTGTCTAGAATCATCATATCAGGTCGGCTGCTGCTTGTTGAAACTTAGTTTTCAAGAAATTAAATTGAATTTATTGAAAATAACTCAACTGGTACGAATAGTCCCTGCTTTAACTTGTACCTGCTATTACCTGTTAGGTTAAAGATAATGGTATATCAAAAGGAATGTTAAATGTTATAGGTGATTTAAAGATTCACTCGTATGTGGACTTGAAGAGTAAAACGGAAGATATAGATGAGTGGGGATGTTATATACCATGGACCTGTCAGTAGGCAGTGCACTAAGAGAGAGAAGCTAAAGCAATAATATTGTCATTTGAAAAGCTCTCGTATATAGCCAGCACAGCTACACGATTAATTTACTGGCATCTTCTGCACTGCTGAGGTCCATGGAGTTTTATCTGTGACTGACCTTGCACTAACCTTGCGCTCAAGTATCTATTATCACTAGATCTCAATGTTGTCACTGTCGGCCACTTGATGTCGCAGCCTAGAACTTCTCAGTTCTTCCGAAATATTCAGTGTGAAAAATTAGAACAGATCTTATATTTTAACATGCTTTTCTGTTCAGTTATCTCTTTTCGTTTACTTTACTTTTTAAATCTTTTCTTTGTTTGAATCTACCATGTATTGGTGAAATAAAGTCTATATAGTTGGTATTTTTCTTCTGCTATTCTCGTTATAATGGTTATTTCGGTTTCTGCAAATCTGGCGTCGAAAGAGCAGCGAGAGCTTAGTGCAAACAATCACGCGTTTCGTGGCGGGTTTATGCGCTGTATCGCATCAAGTGATGAAGAATTTGTCGCACCCCCGGGGACAGTTAACTGCTCTCACAACCCCACCGCAATGCCCCACTGCCCCGCTCATGTTTGCTTTCAGCAGGCCCCTATCAACCCGCAGAGCCTGAGCCCCTGGACCCCTGCCCCTGTCGTGAATTAACGGTGCCATTTTTTCGCCTTTTCTGCACAACTTTTAGAGTTGTGTAGAAAGAAGTTCAAAGGTGCAGAAGTTCCAAATAGTTAAAGAGTAAAATTGATTTCTTTTCGAGATAAAATTATTTTATTTATTTTATTAAACAATCAGTATTGGTCCGATTTTTAAATTTTTTATTATAAAGATTAAGTTTTGACATTTTAGAAGAACAGTATCCTAATAGACTCTCAGTAAGGCTTGATCTAAATATAAGAGGCATAAATTACAGCAGATTAAAGTTAAATTAGGTAAATGTATATTATGTACGTAAGACTAGGTATGTTGTATGCTTTAAAGACCCACTCATATGTGGACATGAAGAGGAAAGCGGAAGACAGAGAAAAGTGGAGGCGTTATACACCATGGACCTGCCAGTTGGCAGTGCACTAAGAGAGAGGGACGTAAATATAAATGGGGATTTTAACATTAAATTTATGTTGTATTCAGTTCCGTTAGATTCTACCGTTTTTTCCTGCTTTGTGAATTATAAATATAAACAACATCATTGACGTGCCACATTTATGGATGGTTGAGTAATCCGTTGAAGAAATTGCTTCCTTTGAAGTTCTGTATCAATTTAATAATTGATTTTTCGTTCATTTCCTCGCCCATTCATGTTGTCAGGGGTAAGATAGAGTCGATGACATGTAGGACTGAGGAGCGTGGTGCTGCGCTATGTAGTAGCAGCCCATGAGGGGCTGGTATGTCGCTTACTCCTATAAATTATTCAACTCACAGGGGACAGCATGGTTGCTATATTTCACCGGATTATCAGCTGTTCGCCACGCCCGAATATGGTAAAAGATACTCGTTTGAATTAAATGTTTATCTAGGATTTTCAGCTGAGTGAGTAATTTTTATTGAGAAAAATTGCAAGTTGTGGAGTTTGCAAGCAATTAATGGATCTTACTTCTCCTCAGCACATTTCTTTTGCAGATTGGTCTGGGAATTGATCTGCAGTGTTGTGTGCTGTGGGGACATCCCTGACAACATCCTTGGATAAGGAAACGGACATTAAACCTTTACGATTAGTAATGATTACAGCACTCATTTTTGTGAGGATCCAAATGCTTATGAAATGTTAAAATGTGTAATTATTTAAACATTTAAAATTTCTCTTCTCAACCAATTTTCTTACTAATTAAACAATCTTGATCATTTAGATTTTCATTTAAGTCACTTTAGCCAATAAATCACTTTAATGATGCCACTGGACTATACATAGAGAAACTTAAATTATGTTTTACATTTAGGAACAGAACTTTAAATCTTCATCATATTAGCACTGCTATACCGTGTTCTGAGGGTCTCTTACAACAGTTGACAATATACATGTAGGTGGATGTCTGCCACAGTGTATACACTGTACTGTATATGAGGGACATTTTAAGCTACATCCAGCCAAAACATATGTTTTAACATAACAACAAATGTTTTAATAATAATAATAATTATAATTATAATAATAATAATAACAACAAAGGTTTAACGTCCATTTCCTCACACAAGGATGATGTCAGGGACGTCATGTTTTTCATAAGTTTTAACAAAAAAACATATGTCTAACAGCCGAAGCAGTTCTACCAAAGGTCTCTGACAATGCACCAAGCGTTTGTCTGAGAAGTTCACCCATGACTAGTACAATTAGGACATCGTTTGTACTTCTTTACTACGAGACTTAACTTCCAAGATAACATTCGGTGTGGAGATCCGCTGCTGCAAGTCTCTGATGCATTGTAGTTTGTACTTACAATAGAAACAGTTAACACTTCAGTCACGCCTCTCCAGACTGTCCTATCCAAGCCTGTACTGTGGTACTTTGTCCCATGATGTATGTCTCCAGACTGTCTTATCCAAGTCTGTACTATTGTACTTTTTCCTCTGATCCATGCCTCCAGACTGTCCTATCCAAGCTTGTACTGTGGTACTTTGTCCTCTGACCCATGTCTCCAGACTGTCATATCCAAGCCAAAACTGTGTACTTTCTTCTCTGTGTGTGATAAATTAATCTCAGTTGAAACTTCTTGACTCAGGTTTTGTGTAAGACCATGTATATTGAATCAACGCTCTGTATTGTAGTAGGCCGTCTCCTCAATTCCTGTGAGGCTTGTGTATTCAGTTATTCGTTTTTTTGGTTTTTTTTGTTTTGGTTTTTTTGGTAGATCAAACATTATATTGTTCGAGCAAACCGCAGTAAGTCAATTAATGTCCTGCACTTTAATATGTAGAATAGTACACAATTTGTATTATAAGAAACTAAATTGCACTGTTTTTAGAATAAGTAAAAGGTAATTAGTGGAGGTAGGGAGTAATAGCATTTAGGACAATAACATAAATGAAAGTGCTACTATGATCCAAGTCAATGCCAAGGGCTCTAAAGACGAAGCCAAGGTGCGGAATAAAAATAATTATGCCATTAGGGGGGCCTATTAAACTGTGCGAATTTAAATGTCATGCGTCTGTCAGACTGACTGATATAAAATAAAATAAAAAATAAAATAAAATAAAATTCGTTAAGATTTAACTATCATTTCATGTGAATTGTGAATAGAATGATATTGAAATTCGTCCTCCATATATAATATTTTATTAGGGTCATGGTTTTTGTCATCAGTGAGGGAGGACTAATTTTAAGTCTTCCCAGTTATTCTGCGCAAGCGAGATAGTAGATTACGTGAAAAAATATGTGCATTGGATATGATATTTAACATATTTATTTTGGTAGATGTATAAAGTAGACAACTTTCTCAAATTGCTCTCTATAGTAAAAGCTAAATGCTTTACAACAACTACAATTCACCTCTCAATAATATATAATAATAATGATAATAATAATAATAATAATAATGATACTAATAAAAAATCATAATAATTATAATAAAAGTGTTGCTCTCATCAGTGACAACATCGAGTACTATTGAGACAAATCCAATCCAGTGAGTAAAAACGGTTCAAAAACGGTTCAAAAATGTGAGTAGAATTACTGCTGTCCCTCTAAAGAGACATCTTCTCATCCTGACATAACATTTGTTCGCATACATTCCATTCATCTGGAAGATCTGCGGCAATCCGAACTTTCTAGCGCAATAGTGCAAATCCTGATCTGTTGCCTGGAAACCGCTTCATCAATTTTGTAGGGTTTCTCATTTCGCGTATGTTCTGCTTCTTGAGATTTCTATACGTATAAGATACACCGAGCAAGCTTATGCTTTAGCTCTATATCAACGTGCCGGGTTGGTATTGAAAAGGAAATGAAAACTAAATGAAATGATTGGCTACGATTTGAAATATTTTTATCACATGGTGATATGATATGAGATGATGATATCATATGATTAGTCGTTTGAATGATTAAGTTAGTATTAGGACTACAGTATTAACAAGTAGTAATCCCGAGTACATATTAATAATAGGTATCTGCCTGATCACTAGTCGGCTACGCTTCAGACTGTACATGTAGAACAGTGGGTGCTAAGATTCAAATCCAGTTCTCACCCGTCAATTAGTTAATTAAATTTAGACAAGAAATTGCCGTCAACAGTGTCTAATTAGTCGGTTTTGGTTTAGTTCGGTGAATTTTATAAAACCTGAGAAAGCCTTACTTCGCGGGCATAATTAAATGTAGCTTATATTAGTCTTACCTCTTAGACTTATAGGTTGCTCTAAAAGCCAGTGATTTAGTGGGATGGGGACGAGGGGGGCGCCGTCTATCCACTTTTCTCCAGGGAGGGAACAAATCCCCCCACTATTTTACTCAAATGCATGTAAAAATCTGATAATTGACTCACTGTATTTCGTCATTAAGCCTGAACATGTATGTAAACTATGTTTCAATGTAACATAACTCTCTTGGTCACGAAGTCACTAAGTCACTGTGTCACTAAGCGTCTTTCTGTCTTCAACTGTTTTAATATTAACTTTACAATACAGTAGGCCCTGTATCTATCTAAACTATATTAATTTTCAATTTATCATAATAATTTTGTTGCCGTTTTGTATAATATTTAAGTGCAATTTGCAATAGTTTTTTAAGAGCAAAAACATGCACAAACTTTGTCAAGTTTTTGCTTTGCACAACTATATCAAGCGTCCCCCACACTTACTTATTTAAAACTGCACCCCTGCTTAAAGCAACGTAGAAAAACATTCTTTTAAACGCAGCGAAGTTTCTCGCTTGAATAAACCCAAGAGGAGTTTGCTGTTAAATTGATGCAGAATCATTTCAGAATGGCGGAACCGGAAGTGGTGTGGAATGGAGAATTAGAGTCCATATGAGTGAGGACTGCATTATACAGCTAGGACGGACCGGAAGTCCGGGTTACCATTGAGACTCTAAACTCTCTTCAAATGTTTCATTATTTAGAGATAGAACTGGGCTACAAAGAATAGACAGAAAAAGTCCGCTTTAAATGTAGTTTTAAGGTATCCACGTCGTACGCCATTGATTAAGCAAAGTTCATTATTCGTTATTTCTACGAATATAAAACGGCAAAGGGCTTAGAACTTAACAGTGGATTATTTTGAAGAGAATTCTAAAATTATTTTTACGCAAAAACCCTTGTTAGAGCTGATAAAATATTAACGAGCAGTATTTGGGAACTGAAATGATCGAGGTTGTATTCAGTTTAGTTTTTATTTTGTTTGGGTTGTATTTAGGAGGCTGAATTGGTTGTGGTTGAATTTGGTTTTGTTTTAGTTTGGTTGGGTTGTATTTTGGAGGCTGAATGGGTTAAGGACTGAAAGATATGGCAGCAAGAAGGATAATCGTGTATCTGAGATTGCTAGTAATTGACGCAATCAACAGAAAAAACATTAATTTTAATGATGGAAACGAATATTTGAAATTTGCTAGGAACAGGAAGAGAGAGAGAAAGAGTGAGAGAGAGAGTAAGAGAAAGAGAGAGAGAGATCGTCTACTTTATTCCACAATCAATAATCCACAATAATTAGTATATAATTTGCAGAAGCGAAGGAATAATAATAATAAATGTTTAGGGTCCGTTTCCTCATACAAGGATGATGTCGATGAAGTGAATTAATCTCGAAGGCCTCGGGCTGTTACATTAACATAGAAAAATGGCCGCTTCAAAACACGCTAAATACTCAGGAACTACAACTATGACGTTATGATGCTCAGCGTTACTTCAGACAGACAGACAGACAGAACTGACTTGTTATATTAGATATAGACCTATGCTCTTATACCGGGTAAAACTTGTTTAAATTGTGCGTCTGTATTGTTCGTAGTTTAGCAAAAATCAAAAATAGGTGGAGGGATTTAGCGCACTCAGTTAAGCTGCACTTCAATTGAACAAATAAAGCCACGTTTCGCGCGGTTAGTGATTGTGGGCGACCACTTTGGAAGACCGTCAGTTGGCAGCTTTGAATGTAAATATTCCTCAGGGTGTTGGAAGATTATTCTCAAATCTGCGCCGGCTGCTATTGCTGCGACAACAAAAGGCAATGATTACTAGTTACCATGGAAAGGAAAGGGAGGAAATAACGAAAACTACAAAAACAGCAACTATGAAAGGAAACTATGTAGCACATGCGTTCTTCTCATATGTGTGTAACTATACGGAATAAAAATTATGTCAAAAATTAAATATAGATAACCTGATCTTCTGCAATATACGGCAGCGTCACTGTTCTGCACAGACTAGAGCGGATCAGGAACGCTAGAGCTGAGATTAAGTTTGATTGATTAGATAATCGATAGATGAAAGTAACCAGAGCGCATTATCTACTTGTCTCCTATCCTCGATATTATCACTATAAGGGGATTGAAAAGCTCCATGAAGGTTTTTGTCAAACTGTATTAGAGTTGTGACAATCCGAGTGGACAATTAGATTCCCCTAACAACGGAGTCCTTTGATTTATTCAATTCCTTTACCGATAGCGTCCTTCTCTTTACCTGTTTTGCTTTCATTAGCTTTAAAAGACTAAAATGCTTAAAAATCCAAGACTTGGATATTAACCTAATACCTAAAACTTAAATAAACTCCTAAAATTTTAACAATTTGTTAGGAAATTCTCCATTACCCGACTTGACTGTTTTCCTTGCTATTACGGAGTAAAAATCAATTACCTTAATAACTTTTAAAACTTTTTATATTAATTTTCAACTTTTAATGAATCCGGAATATGTAAGAGGTTCTATGGCCTGTATCTTCCTTTCACACAAACGTTTCCATATTTCTCTTTTCTATTTGCTTTACCTGCGTATTTTTAATATTTGATGTGATGAATGATTAAACAATAAGTTTTATGAGACCGGAGAATTCACAGGGCCCCTTGGCCCCTGTATAACATCGCCACGGCAGGGGCTGATCGAGAACTCCATCACAACCGCCACTGTCTTGCAGTCTTTAAGTATCTGGGAGTATATGGAAGTATCTAGAAATATCTAGAAGTATCTCGAAGTATCTGAAGTTTCTGGATGAATCTGGTTCATATCATATCTGTAGATCAGAGACTCGACTCAGAGTAATTACATTGTAAAGGGAACCTGTGATGTGAGAGCGATTCATTATTAACCAGTCTCTATAGTCGTCCTCTTTATGCTTATACATGTAAATCAGGAGTAAATCATACACCCGTTTTCCTTATAGAGACCTACTATTGGCCGCTATATAGTATTATACAGTATTCTACATCTACCCTTGTTAGTTCTAGAAAATGAAATCTCTCTCTCTCTCTCTCTATGTATATATATATATATATATATATATATATATATATATATATATATATATATATATATATATATATATATATATTCTTTGTTCTTTATTCTCTCACTCTCATCTTCTCTCACCTTCTCTCTCTCTGTCTCTCTCTCTTTCTCTAAGTATTCCTCCATATGCTAAGTTCTGTTCGTCTATTTCTGCAATGTGCCATCGCTTACATTAAGAGCAATCCATCGATGCGAAATTTGATTCCATCTCGATATCTACGAATTTCGATCTTGCTATAATAAATATTATAAATTTTTGGGATATAAACGCTACAACAGCTTAACCATCGCGCTGCTGGAAACTAAAATTACCTAATTTCGATACTATCCTTTCTAATTGCAGATTGAAATTTAAAATGTTCGTGCTGGATAGTACTAATATGCTAGTTAAGTGTTTTGATATTATGTACTTATCGTAGGATTATATGCCTAATTCTATAAGTAATTTTCTTAGAGCTCAATTTATGCACTGCTCAATTGCTTTTCCGGTTCTTGTTGTTATTGTTGTGTGGGTACGACCTATGTATGGGTTATTTATTGTGCATGAAATAATGCAAAAAATTAAATAAATAAATTTCTATAATTACTTTTGCAGTGCATGTAAAAGTCCTGATAAAGTCATTATATTTACTTGAACAAATGTAATTTCTGGGTGATCCTCAATGGTGTCTCCTACGTATTCGTTTGAAAATGTCAGGTCAATGGTTCCCATGTCTTGATCTAAAAAAGAATATTTGTAAAAACAATACAAATATACCTCAGTAGCTCTAATGAGCTACTGAACTACAATTGAGAAAAATAAATTTGCGCAATAAGAACAACTGACATTAGTTAATGGTTTGCTTTTAAAAAAGCTTATGCATTCGACAATTTAATCTTGAATAATTGCACAACCATTTCTCAATATTTAATTAAAATAATCTGTCAGTAACAATTATTTTATTTCTCTGGCTATTAATTTGAAGGACATTAATCGTTTCGGTGCTCGGTATTATCATCGACGACAGTAGAAAATGTCGTTGAGCAGTGGCGTCACTGGCATGCAATGACTTCACTGGAGATGTTTTACTCCGGTCTAATAGTCTATACGAGAGATCTGCAGGAAAATTGTCATCTAATTCATGAGTTTTACCGTTGCTTTCATAATCTAAGATGATCAAGTGAAACAAATTTGTATTTCATCGCAATCTGACAATCGCAGATTACAATACTTAAAAATTACAATAGTGTAACAGTTACAAGCAGTAACTGCATATTTATGGCATGCGATTAGAACCATAGCTAGAGATTTAAGAGGGAATGAGAGTCCAAGAGTTAGATGTAACAAAATTAGGCTGCTTGGTACTTATTAAAGAAAATATCGAATAATTCCGGTGTTTATCTATAAAGTGTAGGAATAATAGATGCTATTATAAGCTTTAGTTTTTAGGACAGATAGAAGAGAAATTTCCACAGTTTTTAGAATAGATGGAAGAATTATTTCCACAGTTTTTAGCTAAGTAGACTCGCAGCGGAAGCTGTCTCGACGTATCACAGGCAGGATTTGATTGAGATTGACAAATCGGATTGAAGTTTGTAATGCAATTCCGTTGTTCTATCGATCTAATCGCGGGCTGTAGGAACGGGAGGAAGCGTTTTGCGTTACCATGGCTAGACTACCCTGCTGAACTTAATGGTAAAATCTTCCGTGACGTTGGAACTAAAGGTCCCCCGAAAATTCATGTTGTGCAAATGATACTTATATACTTTATTCTGGGCTCTCCCGTTAATGACATCGCTTTCGAGTGAGGAAACTGACGTTAACCTTAGCGTTACCAGCTTTATCTATGCAAACAGGCCGTTGAATCTCTCTACCTCCCCCCCCCTCTGCCCCCCCCTCCGCCCCCCTTCTCCTTACCTCACCCGAAATTTTAGAAATTGCCTCCTATATGCGTACGTAAAAAACTAAATCAAACAAGAGCTGGTTGAGCTTATCCACATTGTTAGTGAATATTTCCTTTTAATCTAAGCGAAAAACTGGCTCCCCCAAATGTGAATAATCTCCGGCTAGAACCAATGGAGAAGTTTCTTCTCATTACTAAGTAAATAATGGTTGTCTGAGACTGATAGAAAATTTAAAATTTTGAAGAATTGTATGCATAAAAATTAAGTGTTTAATGTGTAAGCTGCGATCCGATAAATGCATAAAAATGGGTTGATTCTAAATTTAAGTATAAGAAGTGCTAAGAATGCAACAAATCGTAGCCCATACCAACGAGTTGTAGTCCATAACAACGAGTCGTAGCCCATAGAAACGAATCATAAACAGTTTTATGTTCTGCTTTTTCCAGTTGCCGCTGAAGGATAAACGTTTTTTGAATAATCTTCTTCTTCTCTATAAATGCCGTGCCTGTTCCAAGCCTGGGCGGTCATGGTCATTTTCCTCCATATATGTCTCTGTTCATTGTTGCTCTGATCAGCTCTGTTTCAGTTAACTGCATCCATTTGCTAAAACTCTTAATAAACGTCCTTCGTTGTCGAATGACGTTTATTAAGATGTTTTGAATAATAATAAAATTAATTAGACCAAATTACATTAATGAAATTATTGTTACAAATTCAGATATTTTTTAGAAATTCATTTGTTAAATTCACCGACCGACGTTAAATATTTTTGACGTCGGCAGGTTTATGAATCCTACAAGGTTTGTCGCTGATAATGACGATGAATTTCAAAGGGAAATCTGGATACTCTGCCTGTATTAGAAATTGATTTATTCGAAATACAGTCTTTGATTGCAAAACACCAATATATTCAATATACTGTATATCTAATAAGCTGTTAACCTACGTCGGCTTTTTAGAAGTACAAATGCTGTGTTAGTGACTCTCTCATATCCACAGAAATCAGCAAGGCTATGGTTGTGTCCTAGAGAAGTCTGAGTGATTGATGAGATATGGCGGACGTTCTTAAGTTGGCTTAGAATAAGAAGAAGCTAAACGACAGTCAGTTCTCTTGCAGATGTGTTCTGTCATGCTAAATAAAAGAAAGCAAATTCTCATGTCTTCTGTTGGATTTTGCACGACTTATGTTGATGATGGTTAGTAAGTAGCTAAGTTAAATGGTATCCGTTAATTTCAGTGCCTAATTTCAATTGTTTTTAAATTATCATTTACAGTCTATTTATTTTGACTCTTTGTATTGCTGTTTCTTCTTCTTCCTCATTCGCCTTCCTCGAATAAGAAAAACTGATATTTTTATGCTAACTTTTCTTGTAAGTATCCATTATTGTCTCACATTGCTTGAAAAATTACGATTTCCTGTAGTGTATGAAGGCCAATATAATATTATTATATGGGTGTGTGTTTGTTAATTTGTATGCTCAACCACTGCAATATATCGCAAATATCACAACGTAGAAAATACCACAATCTTAATGCACGCTGTGACGTTCACAAATCACGTTCTGACATATTGAGCCATTCATATTCCGGTCGTTCTGCAGCGAAACTCTATCTTCCATCAGCTCTTTTATTCCCCTCATCGAATCTACATTTTCTTCGTTTTCCTCTACATTCTCGACTATTCGTGTGGATTGCGCATAAATCAGGTGACTTTAGATGTCAGACTACATTATCTGTCTATTTCTATTTTGTTATCAGATTCTACTTATCTTCCCGTTTGTATAGCTAATTCTTTGCATGCTAGTCTCTCTGTCTTTCTGTTTGACTGACGATCTCTTTGGCTGCCTTCTTGCTGATCTCTTTGGCTGCCTGCTTGCTGATCTCTTTGGCTGCCTTCTTGACGATCTCTTTGGCTGCCTGATTTACGACTTTCTATCTGCACGCTTAATTTCTGATAAATCTCCAACTAATCATTCCTGATTAAAATCAAGTGATCAATTCTAACGCGATGATCACAGAGAAAGTTTCATAGATAGCAGCCAATATTCTTACAGTAGCAGGAGATATTTAGCTAAATCTCTTATTTCCTGAGCATTATAATATTAAGAACTCTTTAACTCCCTATACTTTGGACTGAATTTCTGGATTTTGGAATTTGCACCGTTTTTGGACCTTGTTCTTTTGCTCGCCGGCTTGATTTTGTCTCAATAGTGCTCAATGTTGTCATTGATAACTGTAGCACTCTAATTGTTGTTATTATTATTAAGAAATTCTACTTTGAATTTAGTACTGTATTTAAGATTATATAGGGGGCGTATATGGACTTACTTAATATGCAATTTTTTGTTCATACATCTTCTGTCTTTGGTTTACATGTTTACGTTCTAGATAGTCTGTAATCCATTGCTCTTTACAGTTTAATGCTATTTTCACCATTAATGTTTCTTATCTCTAAGTTTTCTAAGTTACTACGTTTCCATGCTAATATGTTTCTATGTTTCCGGTAGTCAGCTAGATAAAGCTCGATTCTACTCTTACCGAAGGCCGTGTATTTGTAGTCCGTCTCGTTGTATATACAAAGTTATGCATCGTGAATAATTTGTTTCAGTTAAAATAAATGATTACCTCTCTCTCTCTCTCTCTCTCTCTCTCTCTCTCTCTCTCTCTGATCAGACCGACTATTCATAAACTGGAAACCTATACTAAAACTGTCAGTGAACTGTTTTCCTATTCGATGATTGATTGATTGGTGATATCTGATTGAAGCAATCAGTGCTGTATTGTTGACGACTCCATGCATTGCTGTCCCCCAGTATTCCGGAATGCAACCGTAAATGTTCCATTGATCCTTTCAAGAGACGTGATAACTATTCCAGCGAAATAGAAGCCAGAAGCCACGAGACAAGCCAGACTTCTCTAGCTTCGCTGACCTTTCAGCTCGGGTTATTCCTTCCGCTCTCTCGTTCTTTCCTCCCTCATTCTGTCACTCTCTCGTTCATTCACTCATTCACTCGTTAATTCACTCGCTGTCTCACTCACTCATTCACACATTTACTTACTGATGCACTCACTCATTCACTCACTAATTACCTCACTCATTCGTCCATTTTTCTCATTTCACTCACTCGCACGCAAATTAACTTAATCACTCAGTAAATCACGGGCGCACTCCGTATCTCTCTCTCTCAATATCTATCTCTCTCTCTCTCTCTATCTCTTTCTCTTTCTCTATCTCTCAATCTCTCTGTCTCTCAATTTATCTACTTAACAACATCTGCACACGGTAAGAGAAGCTTCAAATTTGTAAATTATTCTCGAAGATAGGCTCTACTCACGAAACTGTTGGAAAAATCATCGCGACAGATATTCACATGATTGCAGCGAGCAGCAGAGCAGTTGCCTTGACAACGAGCAGTAGAACGATTGCCTTGACAACGAGCAGTAGAACGATTGCCTTGACAACGAGCAGTAGAATGATTACTTGATAACGAGCAGTAGAACGGTTGCTTTGATAACAAGCAGTAGAACGATTACTTGACAACGAGCAGTATAACGGTTACTTTGACAACGAGCAGTAGAATGGTTACTTGACAACGAGCAGTAGAACGGTTGCCTTGTCAACGAGCAGTGGAATGATTACTTGACAACGAGCAGTAGTACGGTTGCTTTGACAACGAGCAGTAAAACGGTTACTTTAGCAACAAACTGCAAAACGCTTGCTTTGACAACGAGCAGAAGAATGGTTGCTTTGACAAAACACAGCAAAGCGGTTGCTTTGACAACGAGTAGCAGTTGCTTATCGAGGCGTAACAACACGCATCAGTAAGCAACGGCTGTCGTTGGTAAACACTGCAATAGCAGCCGTTGACAGAATTTAATGACAATATATCATCCAGAATTTACTAGCAATGGTCAGCACAAAGAACGACGAGTCTAGAAAACAACGAAAAATCCATTATTCCTAAGAGGAGTCTCACACGTAAGTAAGAAATTTAAAAAATGATTTGATTGATTGATTGATTCGTCGATTGATTGCTCGCTTGATTGCTCAGTTGATTGAGTGATTGATTGATTGATTAATTCGTCGATTGATCGACTGATTGATACATTCATTCATTCGTTGCTTGATTGATTGATTTTTGATTGATTTACTGATTTATTGATCCAAAAATAAAGCTGGATATCAAGTAATTAACCCTACAAGCAAGTCATTAAAGTTAAAATATATCCACTTCGTAGTAGTAATACGTATACACTAAACCATTCATTACTTAGCGTTTGTTTCCTCATCCGGCGCATAAGATAATATATAGAAACCGTCCACGCAAGTGTATAGTTTGTGTTACAGGATTGTGAGACGGTTTTGTCGTGAAATTATTAAACTCATGTCGCTTGTTATCATCTGAAATGATGACGGGAGGGTTTACGACAGGGCGTTGAATACAAATTGGTGATTACACCTCACAAGCCTGCCGTGCCCATCTCTAACTGTGATATATATTGATGGCTTGGTACAATTTTATCAACTTAGTAATCTACAAAGTGTACGGAGATCCTTAGAATGCGCAGTTTTCCAGTCTGTTTTCTATCAATCATAGAAGAATCTATTAAAGAATAGAAGTAAGGTGTGAAGTACACAATGCCTTTAGAACGGCATCATCCTTGAAATATAATAATTTGAGATAATTCGATACTAATTTATTTTTACACCGAAGTTTCTTTCTTGAAATAATTCTCAGATTTCTTGCACTATAAGACTACACACTGTAGTATGTATGCTGACAAAGCCGAACTGTATAATTTATGTGGGTGACGGTTATTAAAACTTCTTGATGGATAACTTGTCGCATGTATTTTACTCCATACGATGATATCTGAACAATATAAAGCCGGATAAAGCTTCCAATCATAACATAACGGCACACTGGATCAGGAAGCACATGATAGTTGTTTAAGTCTGCTGTAACATAACATGCAAACAATTGGAAATTGCCATGGACGACACTGTCGTCCATGGCAATATCTAATATATGTTATATATGCAATTCACGCTTCTCTCCATTGTACAGATTTAAAGGCCTTCTCTTGATTTTGTGCTATAGGATTCACCTAAATTTCTCCAATTTTCTCACATAAGGCCGTTAATGTGCGATTCACATTAATTTAGAGGTTACTGTATGATTGATACCTGTTTAAATTTCTAAAACAAACAAATTAAAAACAATAACAGATTTAATAAAAGGATATGCAATATTTGAATCTAAAAATTAATGCAAGTACTTTATCGTAGATCTATAAGGAAATATTACTTCATTGTCAATCAAGTGAATTTATTGTAGAAGAGGATAGTAAAACAATCAAAATATATCATAGTCTTAGACAAAATTGCAGACTAATAGTTCTTTTATACTCTTAACATTGTTAAAAACACTGAAACCCTGTCGACTTTGGAAACAAGGAAAAGAAAAGGGAAGCTTCCAGTTCTTGAATGAAGGATTCATTGACGCGTTGACTCTCACATTGAAACATTCCTTCGAAGGAAAAATGCAATTTGAAAATATCTTAGTAAATCGACCACACCGATGTTTTAGCTGTAGTCCAGGACGACACTGAGTGCCTTAGTTCACTGCCTACTGGCAGGTCCATTGTATATAACGCTTCCACTCTTTTCTGTGTCTTCCGCTTTACTCTTCATGTCCACATGCGAGTTGATCTTTAAATCATCCATAACATTCCTTTTGCTATACCATTATTCTTGGGGGATTCTGCTTATGACGAGGTGGGCCCCTGTGCCTTCTTCAGTTTCGACTAACATTTACTGGACATGGGCGTCATTCCCTGGAAAAATAATCCTGATTTCCTAAGGAAAATAATCCTGTTTACCCACCTGATAGTAGTAAAAATAATTTAAAACGGTTTAGAATCCTTTGCTTCATACAAGAATGATGTCAGGGACGTTCCTATCACATGTCACTACAAATCGATTCAACAAAACGATCTGAATTCAACATATGCTGAAGAGAAAAAAATTCCAAAGAGGTGCCGGTCCGGTAATCCAAAAACAATCAGGCAAGATAATATAAATCTACGGCGGTAATAGATTTGTTTTCACCTGCTACAGAAAGTGGAAATAGTAGAAATTGAGCGAAGATCCAAAGGCAGAGAGTTCTATAGTAACTTCAAGAGCAACTGTACTACTGAATCTATTCCTCTCAATGACAGCAGTGCGTATGCAAAATACTAATAATAAAAATAATAATAATAATAATAAGTATATTTAAAAGGCGCCGCTCTATGCTAAATGCCACTGTAGCGCTGAATGGTCAGTGAAAGTCAAGTAGACTGATGTTGTAATGCCACAATCAGTGTGTTTAAAATAGGATAAAATGTATTTAACATCGAATAGCGCAAAGGTAAATCTGTTCGTCGGTAGAGATGTTCCATATTGATTCTAAGAAATATTCCTGAAAAATAATAAGCGGAAAATCTAAATTGGATGGAAACAACGGTTTCAAGTCCTAGGAGGTGTAAAATCAGGACAACATCAAGGACTTCTCAGGTCTAAAAGTTACTTTACGAGTCCTCAAAGGCTGAAGAGAAACAGCTATACCGAGAGTTTAAAAATCCAGCACCGTTTTTGTACAATCTTAATCAGATATTATTGAGTAGAATTATGTTTAGATAATTAAACTCAATTCTAATATTATTGGTGTAAAAAATACAGAATAGCTGTTTCAGGAATATAGAGATAGAGAGAGAAAGTAATGCATTGTGTACAGAAGAAATGCTATCAACTGAAGACAATTGAACGAGCACTGATGAAGTCACGTTTATTTGCAGATCAATACTTTTGTCCTCTTATTGATCCTCCCTCTCTCTCTCTCTTCTCCCCCTCTCTCTCTATATCTTTCTATTTCTCTGTCTGTCTCTGTCTCTGTCTCTCTCTCTCTTCTCTCTCACTGTCTATCTCTCTCTATCCTACTCTATCTGTCTTTCTTTCTCTCTCTTCGCATTCTCTCTCTCTCGCTCTCTCTCTCGCTCTATCTCGCTCTACTCTATCTCTCTCTCTCTCTCTCTCTCTCTCTCTCTCTCTCTCTCTATTTATCTATCTATCTATCTATCTGCATTAAGACCTTGCTGTAACTATAGCTTGATTATATCCACTGCTTCAGTCTACAGACATCCCCGCAACCTAGTACATTGTTCTCTTTCACCTTAGGTCTTTATTTTTATGATTACTAGCCAAAAGTCTACAAAAAAGAAAGAAACTACTGGAGTCACAGTTCAGTACCAATCTTACCGTTAAGTCATTGTGAAATAGATCATTGTGAATAGATAGTAAACTGAGCGTGTCCCAAGAGGCGACTAAGCATAGACCTAGAAGTCTATAAACATATCCCAGAAGACATATTCGCACAGGAAAAAGACTGCAGGAGGATTGGTAAAGGCCTTAATCTAAATCATTCTATCCGCAGATTGGATTCTCTTTACTTACTCAGAAATCAAACTGCGAATAAGAATTTCTGCATTTGATCTGTCATTGGAGGAGAAACTAGCTAGGAAAAGAGTGATCTCGCTCAGATTTTCATATAAAATTATATTTCCGCATATAATGCTGGGGTAATTCACTATGCTATCAATCCATCTGTAGGCCAATTACTGGCTAGAATCAGTGGCGATGTCGGTAAGATATTCGACGCGCGGATAAGTATGTGCGGTGTTCAAATCCTGGGCTCGCCTGTCACTGATATCGCTTACGAATTAGGAAACTGATGTTAACATTACCTTTTTAAAGCTTTTTGACATATATATAAGGGGAGTAAAAAAAGTGATAACACCTGCAAAAAATTTGAATATCTTAGGCTATTGTTAATATTTTCCAATAAACTTTTACCAATTACTAAAGGACTAATTTTTGATGGGGTGGCCAATTTTCATCAACTTTAATCTGTAGATTGGCCAGAAATACAAGTTTCAGCAGAGCAACCCCCCATTTTTACCTAAAAATGACGTTTGCTACAACGGTAAGGGTAAATTGTACTTCATTGGCGAGAAGGAAAAGTTGAAAGCTCAGTATTCTGTCCATACATGTACTTTACTTCCCAAACTGTTTGATGATTCTCATGCTCTTCTACCAAATGGTTTCATCTTTCAGCAGGATGATGCTCTGGCTCATGCATCTCGTCGTGCACAGGAATGGATCAGCGAGAGAAATCCGGATTTCATCAAGAAGAATGAATGGCCTCCAAACTCTCCAGATCAAAATCCTCTGGATTACTTTGTCTGTGGAACCATGCTGCATCTCTATCAGAAACACCAGCCGAAGCCTAAAAACAAGACAAAACTGTAGGAAGTGCTACAATCAATTTGGGAGAGACTGCACCAAGCTGGAATCAACAAGGCTGTCCCAGCGTTTCGGAAGCGACTGCAGTCCTGAGTAGCAGCGGGAGGAAAGCATATCGAATAGTCAGCAATGATAGCAGATACTACGGGTTCTTTCTGAACCACTACAACGGCAACATTTCAGGGCCAAAATAAAAATAAAATTAAATATAATTTATATTTACAGTACACTAAAAATGGGGGGTTGCTCTGCTGAAACTTGCATAGCTGGCCAACCTATGTACCAAAATGGATGAAAATTGGCCATCCCATCAGAAATTAGTCCTTTAGTAATTGGTAAGAATTTTATTGGAAAATATTAACAATAGCCTGAGATATTCAAACTTTTTTCAGGTGTTATCACTTTTTTGTACTCACCCTGTATATATATATATATATATATATATATATATATAATATTTATATATATATATTACATATATATACATTATATATATACAGTATATATATATACATATATATACAGTATATATATATATATATATATATATATATATATATATATATATATATATATATATATATGATTTCTATCCATATATCGACCAGAGATCGAGTAATTCTTTATCCCGCTCCTGTCAACTGGTTTATTCAGAAGATTTCTTGGAATTAATTCAGTTGATTTTGTTTAACTCAATCCCTTCTCCACCGGATTCTTCCCTGGACTGCAGGCGTGTCCACCTCATTGAATCCTGAATCCATTTGTCAGAATATCCTCAATCCAGTTACTGCTCTAACCCTTCTGCAAGGATTGGAGGAATAGTGGAGTTTATCTACATTATTTAACTAGTTTGATTGTGTAATATTTTTCCTTTTCAAATTTTATTTTATTTTGTTTTGTTTTCGATTCAATTTGGCTGTTTCTGTTGACTTGTTTTCATTTTATTATGCTACGTATTGAGCTAATAAACTTTCTCTCTCTCTCTTTCCTTATATATTTATTCAAATTGTAGATATTAGATAAAATTTTAAGCAATCTCTCCTCTCTCTCTCTCTCTCTCTCTCTCTCTTAGTGTACTGTGTAATAGCAGGTCCAAGGTATATAACGTCCCCACTCTTCTCTGTCTTTCGTTTTCCGCTTCATATGAATGGAACTATGAATCATTAGACATTCCTAGCCTCGTTTTGCCTCTGCGTTTTCGTTCCTTCCATTCGTCATACTATGACCTCTATTTGTAACCTCCACAGAATGTGCCCTACTCAGCTCCTCTTCTATTTACTAACAACTTTAACAATTTGCCTATCTGTACCAACCCTTTCCATGATTTTGCTTTGGTAATTTATTGAGTCCAACTAATCTTTTTAATTATTTTAATAGACATCCCCGCTTTAGAATGTGTCCTATCCAACTCTCTATTTGTTAATGCATAAACTCTCTCCAGAATTTCCTCACTTGTAGCCTTTCGAGTCTAGCTAATCCTTTCCATTCTTCTCCAAATCCACATTTCCTAAGCTTCTAGTTTTCTGATATCCTCCTTATTTAATTTCCATGTTTCTCATTAAAATAGAAACATTGCCCATACCAAACATTTGTACTATCTTATCTTTATCTTTGTGTCTTTCTTTAGACGTTTAGTTAGAATATTTTCCTAATACCGAAGGCCTCTTTTGCTTTTGAAATCCTACTACATACTTTGGTCTCATATTTTCCATCTTCTACTATAATGTAACCTAAAGGTATTCGGTAAACTCGATAGCCTACCTGTTCCAATATCGTACATCATACATTGTTATATAGACTTTGCCTCTTTCCTAGGACACTCTCGTCACTTTTGTCTTTTTTATGTTGATCTTCAAACTATTCACTGGACTGGCTATACGGAAAATGGTCTAAATTGCGTAACGGTTTAAACATGGGGAATTAAGATAGATTGATTAGTTGATTCATTCACTATAATGCGTGTTTATTACTTTTACTTTTCACTATATTTCAATGCCGTATAATTCAGACAATCCATTATCTTCCGAAGTCCATTCTTACTTCCCGACACCATTCTATGATCATCTGCAAACCTCACATCATCAAAAAGATACCTCCTACTTGTATTCCTACATGTCTTCCATGGCCTCCTCAATCGTTGTAGCGGCGTAAATGTTAAACAACAACTGTGAAATACTGCTGCCTTGCATTAAGGAACGCCATTCATTCCTGATATATGGCCGGAATGGTAACATGTCCAGTATGTAAGAGGTATCGATTCGAACACCAGTGAAAGTACCTATCAGTATTCATTGTGATTCTGAAACAGACGTTAAACTTATCTGTTATTAGTATTTTAAGAGTGCCTAGACTCCAGAAATTGCTACAAAATTTAAACGAATGGAAAAATCTAAAATAAGGGATTGATTGATGATATGATTTAGGATAGAGAGGATTTGAAACAACCTATTTGTATCCCGACCCTAATTAAACTGGGATTCACGGGAAGATGATGATGTTGATGATGATGATGATGAGCAATGTAAGAAAACGTTTAGGAACCAGGGAGTCCAGCTGAAGAAGAATTGAGAGAATGGTCGATGGAACCATGGAGTGGGCGGACAATGGAATCGCTAATGCGCTTATGGACCCGTGGATCAACCGGATAGCGTCATTGACTTCTGCTTCCCTATTCGCTTCCACTCTTCTTTATGGATCCTATATCCAGGAGCGGATAATTTAAGTAGGCCACGTCGTAAATCTAAAACCAAAGTTCATCTGATAGCCTATCGAGCTGAGTACACCGAGATTGGTTTGTTATGATAACAGTTACTCAGAGATAAAGAGTCATGAAATGCAATTCATAACTGCTCATTAAGTGTTTCAAAACTATTTTAGTTAACCATATCGTTTTTATGACACTGCATAATACTCAAATATTCATAATTTAAATATACTAAAACTATATAAAAATGCTAGTGCATAATCACTAGCAATCCAACAGTAGCTACTAAAATCTTCAGACTAAACTTAAACACTGACTAGGCTCTATCTAGTATCAATTATAGTATCTATCTGTTAACATGTATCAGTCTCTATTTTGTATCTATTGTCTATTATAATATCTCTCTATTAGCATATACCAGTCTCTGTCTGGTATCTATTATCTATTATACTATCTATCTATCCGTTATCTATTATACTATCTATCTATCCGTTATCTATTATACTATCTATCTATCCGTTATCTATTATACTATCTATCTATCCGTTATCTATTATACTATCTATCTATCCGTTATCTATTATACTATCTATCCATTTAAATGCATCAGACTCGCTATCTGGTATCTAGGTGACCAAAGGAGCAAAAAACTGTTAAACATTATTATCGTTCTAAAACCCGAACAAGAATTTGCCTGCCGCTGTGGGTAGTAATTGGCACCGGGTAAACTATTATTTCGTCGATTATTTCCCAGAGGGCGCCAGACGAATGCCTCTGGAGGTCGACTAGGACGAATCCTAGGGGACGTAGGGTAATGGGATCCGGCGGCAGGAATGCAGGAATCGTTCAGGGCAAAGGGTTCCCGGATTATCATTCATTAGAGGGAAGCCACTGGAAGGGAATTTATACTTAAAATTATAATAAAATTAATTATTATAATAACTTGAATATTATAATACAATATTACATGTATACTATAAAGTGGAAATGAAGAGGAAGGCGGAAGACAGAGAGGAGTGGCGGCGTTATATACCAAGGACCTGCCAGCAGGTAGTGCACTGAGAGAGAGAGATATTATATTATAATAATATATTTATGTTATTTGTATTATTATAATACGTAACATTTTATTTATACACCAAAACGAGTAGATTTCTAAATAACAAATTATTCAGTGATGATAAGTTCATTGCGGTTTATAGACATTCTGTTATCTTTTCATTTGTCAATATCCCGTCTTAAGCTCATCTCCATCCCTATTCGATCCCTCCTTCATACCGTTTTCATCCAACCACCATCCTGCTGTTTCTAAACCTCATCCAGTCTCTATCTCGCTTCCATCCCTCTTTATCCCTGCATCTAAAAGCTGGTACAGCTGAGGTTAACGTCAATTTCCTCACTCCAAAGCAATGTCAGTGACAGGGGAGCCCAGAATTTGAACCTCGAAACTACTGGTCGAGTATCTTACCGACTTCGCCACTGGCTCCAGCCAATCTCTATCCTATCTCTATCTCACTTCTTTCCAGGTTCCATACTTCTTCCTCCCTGTTTCCCACGATACGCTCTGTGCTACGGGACCATGTAGATTGATCTATTCATGATTCTCCACAGTGGATACAAAGTGAATAATTTGGATCTAATTAGACATCTCCACTGGGCCTCTATGCTCATATAGGATAATACCTTGTATCTCAGTAGTTTTAATAACAAGAGAATATTAACTTATCCCTCTATAGGCCACAATCGTTGTGAAAAGCCGTCTGCAAGTCAGACATCTAGGAGATAAATTAATTACAACATATTATATAATATCATCATCATCTTCCCTTGAATCCCAGTTTAACTAGGGTCGGGATACAAATAGACTGTCTCAAATCCTTCTGTCCTACATCATATCATCCATCAGTCAATCCCCTATTTAAGACTTCTCCATTCGTTTAAATTTTTATATCGATTTCTGGAGCCTAGGCGCTCACCAACCGAATGCCCTTCTGACGTTGGTATGGATCTTAGTGCTTTAGTCGCCTTCTACGACTCGTGCAGCGATTGGTCAATTCTTCCAACAACCCGGACACAACACATATTATAATATATTAATTATTATTTGTGCCGTTAAGCAGTTCATTACGAAATGCGCCTAGCATAAATTACTCACTAGAGTCTGTGCTAGTCGATTCTTTCAACAAACTGGGTAATTTCCTTTTTTTTCCTGGGTAATTTCTACAGTAAGCAAAGCAAAAGAGAACAGGATATAATTATATGTATATCATATAATTATAATGTATGTTATACTTGATGAAACCAAGGTGAAATACTTTCAATAAATTTTTAACAAATTAAGATCCTCTGAAAAATCTATAAAACATTAGTCAATATTATTTTGATCTATAGGTATTGACTCGAGTGTCAGGTTATATAGATTTGAATGTCAGGAGGTGTTGACATGATTGTCAGGTTCTATTGACTTGAGTGAAGGAGGTATTGACTAGAGTGTCAGGTGGTATTTACTCGAGTGTCAGGTGATATTTACTCAAGTGTCAGGTGATTTTGACTCGTGCGTCAGGTGATATTGACAAGAGTGTTAGGTGGTATTGACTAGAGTGTCAAGTAGTATTGACTCGAGTGTCAAGCGGTATTGACTCAATTGTCAAGCAGATTGAACTCTTTTCGTGTAAATCGCAAATTTAACTTATATAAAATGTACCTTATTTGTCCAAAATGTCACTTGGCCTGTAATATTTGTCCTATTGTCCGTTTCGCCCTTAAAACTTCTGCAATTTCATTCAATTTGTGTGGTACAATTAATTGAGTGAAACTATTTCTATAGATAATTAATTACACAGATAAGTCTAAGCTCGTTCTGCAATGTAGAACAACATTTAACATTTAACTGAGAAAGAAAATGTATCCCACACGCGTAGCGAGAACAAGATAAATGGCTCTTTCGTGAAAACAATACCTCTACCCTTGCCCTGTCTGCAGAAGAAAGTCATTGCAGTAAAAACCTGGTAAATGTTTTACGGTTTTCACTTTGTATAAAAAAGCAGTTCATAGTGAAAATCTGTGTTACATGAAACCAGTCATACATTAACAGAAACGTTCTCCTATAGTGAAAATCATTTGTTTTTGCTTACTATACCGATAATGCACATTATAATTCCACGATCTAAGCTTGTCTAGCTTCAACAGTAAAAATGTTTTTATATCTTTAGAGGAAAGGCTTTTCTGTATCTCATGTTTGCCCTCGGACAGTTAATAGGCCTACTCTATTTTTAATATACACCTCGGGCATACTGCTAAAATTGCACAAACACTACAGGCATTATGAGCATACATATATTATGCCAATTCCCGTGTTGTGTGCGGGACACTAAAGAACAGACCAAGCGTTAATTGCTCGTTTCATAAGAGTCGACAAAGCAAAAGCTGAGGAAGGCGACGGGAAACCACCTCAGAATTCATATTTTTAACAAGACTGAAGAAGTAACAGCTAGGCTATGATATTTCGCTTAGATAATATTACGTTTTTGGATCATATGGAGAAAGATCAGCAAGGCACAAATGAGAAGATGTTCGCTTAGGTCGCATTATACTGTTAGATCACAAGAGAGAAAATTAGCATGTAACTGAGCTGAAAATGTTTCTATTAGGTCACATTATATTGTCGACTCGCTGTTTAATTGTTTCACACTTGAAGACTCAATGGTTCACTATCGATTGCTTCTTTTAATGAAGCCAGTAGTAGGGCTTCCCTTGAGTACTGATTATAAGTCACAGCGGCAGAAATTTAATTCTTGAATTTCTATTTAAATGTCTCTCTAATTTAATCACTGGCTGGAGCCAGTGGCGATACCGGTAAGGTACTCGACCGCGGATCAGTATGTGCGGGGTTCAAGTCCTGGGCTCGCCCGTTACTGACAGCGCTTTCGAGTGAGGAAACTGACGTTAACATTAGCTGTACCAGCTTTTTAAACTTCCTTCAACGTACTACAGACCAAATGGATTTTGTAATATACGTGAATGCGGCAAATGTTTAAAAGTTATTCTTCAGAGTAGGCCCCTAGAAATATAGCTTGGAATATTCTGCAGCAAAAGCGTAAGCCTTAAAAAGTTTAAATGTAATGGTCATAGTTTATGAAATTTCCTTACATTTTATATATAAATATTTCTGTGCAAGCTGTAAATTCAATTATTTTCCCTTTAGAATGGTTTTCCAGTTTCATTATTTGCAATATGCAGCACCCATTGCCAATCAAGCTTTCTAATAATTTAAAGTAATTTCACTGTGGTCATGCATGCATATAGGTGCTTGTAATTGTATGCTCCTATTTCTCTCATTCGGTTTAGGTATGTTAAATGATTTAAAGACCCACTCAAACGTGGACATGAAGAGGAAAGCGGAAGACAGAGAAGAGTAGAGGCGCTATATACCATGGACCTGCCAGTAGGCAGTGCACTAAGAGAGAGGCGGAGAAAGCTTTCTTTCCGTTATGACGTCAGATTGAGGTGGATCAGAAAGTTGCATATTCCAGTTTCATGTTGTTCTTTCTCTATACTGATCCTATTTTAGCTGAAATCATATAGCGAAGACCCGGTAACGTCTTGGTAGCCTAACTTTCATTTATGTAGTATTGAAATTTTGCCTAGGCCTACATTTGTCTAAGGTGTTAAATGTGCCTACGTAAATACGGTATTGAAATGTGCCTACATATGGTATTGAATTATGCTTACATGTGTCTACGGTATTGAAGTGTACCTACATGTGATATTGAAATTTGCCTACATGTATATGATACTAAAATGTGCCTACTACGTGTCTTTGCGGCATTGAAATATGTCAACATGTATGTATGGTATTGAAATATACTTACATTATGCGGTATTTAAATGTTCCTGCGTATAAGTGGTATTGAACTGAAGCAAAGGATAGAAATATTTCAAGAAGTTATGTCGTGGACCTGCCACTCGGCAGAATTCTAACAGACCATGTAATGCAGTGATAACTCTACAGGATATATCGATCATTCCGGTCACGATGGATGGTATGGACTCGGTCACGTGATGCGTCCAATTATCCAACTCATCCATGCATAGATGATGAGATAGGCACGACTGGCTCCGCAGGATCAATTTTGTTTAAAATAAAAAAACTCCAGAAATTTCCACAATGGAGGACTTTCACAGAATTTTGAAATATTTCGTACTAATTTAATTTCTGAATTTTACTTGCAATCGTGATTAAATGTGCTTACTTGTATATGTTATGTTTCGATACGCATTTTGAATTAGCAAAATTCAAAGTGAACAAAATAAATAAACTGAAAGCTAGGGTTCTAAAATTATGTGACTGCAGTTATATGAATGACTAGTGCAATATTATGGACTAACTACACTTTAAAGTCTTCCTTTTGTTCATACTTAAAACCGCGGATAAATTTAATTTCCAATCAAGTCAATAAAAGATAGGAGATAAATGAAGATCTAAACCGTTACTCTAATGTTATACACTTGATACACTTGTGGTAGCTGAATTTTTGGTGATGTCGGGGATGACGTCCCTGACATCATCCCTGGATGAGGAAACGGACGTTAAACCTTTATTATTATTATTATTTATTACGTTATGGCTGCTCAGGTATAACAATCAGCTTCCGAGGGATGTCAAAGACCAACTGGCACGAAGCCAACCTTCAGTGGCTCAGCTCTAGGGAATTTTACCGGGAAGATTACCACTTTATTGAACGAATCATGGGTAAGATTAGATAAACTGATTGAACTCTCAAAAAATAGAAACTGATAGGCTAAATGTCAATAGATAGATCAATCGATCGTCGCATAGATGAATTAGGTAAAGATTAACTTTAACTTTACCGACTTTGCCACTGGATGGAGCCAATGGCGAAGTCGGTAAGATACTCAACCGCGGATCAGTGTGTGCGGGATTCAAATACTGGGCTCTCCCGTCACTGACATCGCTTTCGAGTGAGGAATCTGACGTTAATCTTAGCTTTAGCTTTGCTGTACCTTAAACGAGAGATTACAGATTTTATCGCTATATTTTAACGTGTAATTTCCGGTCAACCTGGGGACAAAGCAACCTAACAAGACGTCATGCTATAATTATATATAGGCCTGTTAGTACTAATGTTAGATTATAAATAATATGTAAAATTATACATTATGCATGTAGGCCTACTTATAATAATAATAATAATAATAAAGGTTTAACGTCCGTTTCCTCATCCAGAGATGATGTCAGGGACGACCCCAACAGCACACATCTACTTAACAACAGCATACTACTTAATAGGCCTAATACTCAATATCAGCAGCAAAGGTTACGATTAAAACACTCGAAGTAGGCCTACTTGCATTTATATAGACCTAGCACTAACCGAAGATAGGCCTAATAGACAACAAAATGAGTCACTGTTCTCAATCTGGATTTTTCAGTTAGGCTATTCATACTTAGTTTGTAATTTTGTTATTTGTTAAGTTAGTCAGTGCTTTTAGTAATTTTAATGCGTATGCTATTTTAAGCTTAAATTAGTTAATGATTATTCATGTTAAAACCTGCATGATATCTACGATAATCCATTCTGAACATCTTAGTTCCAAAACACGGCTATTCGTAGCCTACATGTAGGCCTACATTGGCTTTATAAGTTTAGTATAAAATATATTTATTTAGTATAAATATATTTAAAATATATTTTATTTCACCATTTACATTTGTTGATTATGCTAATTGCACTATATTTGTTATTTAGCTCTTGACAGCAAGTGGCACAGATTCGATTTTCAACACAAACTTTCTTCAACGCTACCAAGCTCCGCCTCCTTAGCCTGTGGTAAGATATCATACCACGCCCTCGCCTACATCAATCAGCCCGCCCACATGGCACCGCCTGATGAGCTCCTCCAATCACACTCAGCCAGGTTTCACGTTCAGGCTAGCTGTGACGTCACTTGTTTACCAGCCTGGGCACGACAGGCTGCCAGGCGCACAGCTTGGCTCCTCCCATCTGCCGATAGCAAACTATTATGGCGCCATAAACAATCTGTTGGCTTAGATCAAGAAGCGTGGGCGAAAGGTCAGGAGGCTTGGCTGTCGGAATCGAATGCGTTATATTCGTGTGAAGAAAGCGAATCGTGCCATAGTAAAGAGGCGAAAATTTGGTCAGAAAGTGATATCGATGGACAAGGAATGTCTGGTACATATCATTATAGTACCCAGGGGTCTCCCAATAGAACTTCAGAGCAATCGTGTTTAGAGAAATCTAGACTACGAACTCGTGGGTTAGCTTCTCAAACAAGCGACACCGATGAGGGATACTTGGCTGAAGAAAGCATATTGGAATCGTTGACAGATCAGCAGCAGAGCATTGTTGACGAAAATTCCCAGTGTAAGCCTAACAACTCTCACGAAAAATCCATCAACGGAAAGTTTAATGCAAAAAATCGAAAATCTTCAAACAACGAATCTAACAAGTTAAATATACATGTAGGTAGCTGGAAAGCAGTTCATAAAGAAAGCTTCACAAATGAACCGGATATCGCAGAAAGTTCAAATGTTGTTCCTGAAGAAAACCTTCTGAAAACTTGCTCAAATACTTCTCAGTCAAGTGACAAAACCAAAACACTAAACAGTTGCAAAACTAATACTGCTTCATTTGATAGACATGAGGCAGTTGATACAGATACCACTTCTTGCAGTCGACGCGCTGGAACAAGTACGATATGCGACGATGATGATGCGACACATAACGACATCACCTCGACATGTGATCAGTGCACCACGTGTGAAGAACCAACATGGAATGACGATACGCCCTACGATCAAACCACCTCGTGCGACTGTTCCAAATGTGCAGCAGAGATGGCAGCTCGTTCCATACCGCTAGAAAGCAGTTCTCATTTCTCACCTCGCTCAGTTCCATGTGATGGCAGTGTCTTCGAATGCGACTCGTCAATTATAAATTCTGGGCCTGGAAGTATTAGGTATCATTCTATAGACTCTTTTGTAACGAAAGTTAAAAAGATTCAATGCACGTTACCATGAAATGGTCATATAGGCCTATAACAATTTTAGCCCTTTTAATTAATACCATGAGTATAAACCTCAGAGTAGGCCTAGTATAAAATAAATTAAATTGCTCGTGCTCGGCATCCTGAGCGTGATTTTACTCTCTGGTTAGCACCTCCGAGAAACGATTCACCTAAGGTTTTTGTTTTAAAACCTATTGAATGAAAAATAAAATAGTATTTAATTTATAAAAGTAGGCTATTTAAGAATTGTTTCGTTTAAATTAATTGCATATTGTTTAGTTTCTTAAATATTTAGCATATGCCTATAGCCTACTGAATAGTCTACATTATTGCTTACTTGCCATCCACTACTAAAATCATATACAAGAGATAGAATTGGCGAATCCTTCTGGCTAATACAATATTAAAAAAAAAAAAAAGGCCTAGCTTTTTATAAATGAAAATATAATGCTTGTTTAGTTTCGAATTTAAATTAGAATTATTTCGTTTAAACTGCATTCCGTTTCCTATGTCTTAATTCAGTTAGGCTCATGTAGGCCTATAGGCCTACCGAACAATTCTGGTATGTTAAACAAATCAGGATGATCAAATAAACCATCTACTGTCGACTGTTTGCAGACAGAAATCAAACCCGCGGCGACTGCGAGAGTTAAGAGGTGTCAAGGGCGATGATGAGACATACCCTGCATCTGTAGATGAAGCTGAGGATGATCTAATAAATGAATCTCTAGTGTGCGCAACTCTGACAGTAAATAGACTGGCCTTCATTCCAGGCGACCTTCTCATTGTAAATGTCAAGGTCACCAACAAATCGACTACTACCATGTCAGCCAGTGCAACATTTGAACAGGTGAATACAGGCTCACTTACTAATCGCACCTGCGTCTCATAGTATTGCTTTAAATAACGTTCGATATTTGCTCATCTTAAGTCTATTCTAACGCAAACTTTATTAGTCTCCATTTAGATTTTAGGCTGAGCCCAGTGGCGGATCCAGGGTGACCCGAGCCCCCACCCCTTAGGCCTAAAAAAACTATATTTTCATTGTTTCTAAGGCAATTTCTAGGTGTAAATATGTTTTAAGGGCGTTAGGGGTGTTAGGGGGGGAACTCAAACAGTCCGACTACCTGGAATTTTTTCAAATATGGGCCCCACTAGGGGCCAATATAATGAAAGGGGGCCCGAAAAATGTTGACCGTTTCACTAGATCTCAATTTACACTTTAACCACTGTATAAGAGAAAAAAGGGTAAGTAAAAAATGTGAACTCTGTCAGGGAGCAGCTAGTAGTGCAAGAAGCCTAGACTGGGATCGAGGGGCTTAACCCCCCCCTCTTTCCGCTAAAATTAGGTCACATTTTCAATTGGTCCAGATTCCCTGAATTTCTTCAGAGGTGAAAAAATTAGCCTATTTTGTTAGCCTTAAAAAATGTTGGATTTTAGGCATTTTAGGTTTTCCTCGGACTTTGGTACGGGTATGAGGGATGATACGGGGATACACTCACTCTATTAGCCGAGCTCAGTAAGCTGAAAAATATTGAACCCCCCACACACAACATTTCTTCTGGTTAAGTCACATGATCAGAAGAAGGCGGGGCGTAAGTGAAAAATGTGTAGTCTACACTCAAAAAAAAAATTCCGGGCCCCCCCCTTAAAAATTCCTGGATCCGCCCCTGGCTGAGCCGATATAGGCCTATAGCTGGTTTAGTTGGCCAACCAGTAAAATCAGTAGACGCAGATTTTAAATCCTGCCTCTCCTCATCGCTAACATTTCGTAAGAGGTAAAAGTTAAACTAGACCTTATTAATTACTTTTACCCTTGAGCAAGAGATTCCGACTAAGTTTTTATTTGTTTTAGCAAGGAACTTTTGTTCTAGCCATCATTTCGCATAACGAAATCTTTTACAGGCCCATTGCTTTAATCTTAGCGAATAGTGTTAAAACTTTTTATATTTATATTAATATTGCACGGCAGTCGTAACAGGACCTACAGAATAAGTTGTAGTCTATGAATTGAGGATTAAAAATTCCTTACAAGCTCAACGGCTAACCCTTATATTAGCTCAAGTATGCGTTTAACATAGAAAGTCGATACAATATAACAATATTGATTACTGCAATATCTCGCAATTCATCTCACTATTTGTCCAGGTAACGTCATTCTACGCAGAGTACGCCATTGAGAGGCGAGGAAAGAACCTGCCAATGCATCAGCACTGTCGATCCAACGTTCGTCATATGACAAAATCCATCCTACCCCTTGCTACTACAACGCATTCTCCTTCAACCTCGATCAACATAGCTCCCGGTCAGTCCGAATCCTTCACTCGCTCTTTCCGGATCCCAAAACTTTCTCCCAGCTCTGACTGGTGCCAGGCAGTATATGAACTGGAGCGAATGGTCGAGGGCGGAACAGGCCCATACACTCCAGACAGTCCGCTACAAGATGGAGTCTTTTATAGCGGTAGCCGAAGAACTTGCTACTGCAATAAATGTTCCAGTAAAACCTTTTCTCAAAACACAGCCGCGCATGCAAATTCCCTACACACGGGTACAACGGTTGTTGCTTACATGCAAGATGACGTCATTAGAGTTTTTATGAGCCCCAATACGTCACAAGCATGCTCTCTCGAGGTCCTATCAGATGATGGAAGTTTTAGAACAGAAGATGATTCTAAGAACAGCTGCCTCAAGGCCAGCGAATCCTTTAACAATACTCTTTACGAAGTCAAAGAGGAAACTGCAGAAGAAAAACAAGGGCAGGAAGATGACAGAAATACTGTAGTTTTACAGAAGAGGAAAGAAAGAGCTGAAGATAAATTGCCCAATGGCGAAGATATGGAGAAAGAGTCAAACAGCAATTGCATTCGTACAAATGCTGCTAAAATGGCCGCAGTTGTAGCACCTAGAAAAAACGAGACTGTTCCACAGAATACAAACGAAAAGTTTGAAAAACATATCACACAAAAGATCGTAGTGAAACAGGACGAAGCCGAAATGCTATCACCGAAAAGGAAGGAACTGCAAAATGGAACTATCGCACAAACTGGTTTCTCGATTTCTAGACAAACATCAAAAAATGTACAACGACAAAGAGCTTCAAGCGTAGGTGACAAGCTAAAGAAAGAAACATCTGCTGGTAGAGCCGATAATGCAAATCATTCTAAAACTGAAATAGAATTGACTGAAAGGATCAGAGCGAGAAATTCTGTGGCAATGCCGAGCATATATCACAAATCATTAGACGCGATGTCTTCAAAAGAGAGCCGTCGGTATTCTCGATCCAACTCCGCCGATGCCGACTACAAGTCTAGGTCTTTCCGGAAGGACAACGCCACAGTCAAACGAATGGCTTCGGCTCGTTGTGGAAATGAAAATCAACCCAGAAGTTCAGTACGCGGAGAAGCTCGCAAAGAAAGAGACACTTTTACAGAAACATCACCAAGTTCCAGGACGTCACCCAGGGGAAAGACAGAAGAACTACGATCATTTTATCTGCAGCCTACGTCCAGTGTTCGCTCACATTCCACCTCTCCTATATTCAGACGTTCAGCCGGAAGCATTCAAGGATTATCTCCGAAGAGAAGCTGGAGGCTGAATGATGAGACTGATCGACTGTCTTCAGGTCAAGGACAAAGAAAGGACACTCTTCTGCAGAATGAGAAACCACTAAAGTTTGAGGATCTTCCTTTGATTAGCATCAGATATCGTTGCAAGGTAAGGCTATACTTCATTTGATAGGACTACTTGTACGTATTTCTTAGTCAAAACTAAGGCGCAGTATAATATAGTATAACGCATAATAATTGGCAGCTGTAAGCCTTTGTATGTAAGATTTATATGCTTAAGTAGAAGTAGCTGTAATAACATAGAGTTATTTATTATATTTATCGGGCAATGTGGTGTTCACTCGCTTTTTTTCCAAAAACAGATGCCTAACGTCCAACTGTCCTGCAGTTTTGTTCCTATTTGCTTTCCATTTTAGCTATTTAACCAAGGCGAGACACTTAAGGCTTGTTGGTTGATAGTAGTAGTAATGCTTTGAAAGAATTCAAGTCGAATAAAATTTCGAAATCATTTATTCTTACGCATTCTGTCCTGATGACCGAAATAGTTCGATAAGATTCTTTATCTCTACAGTAGAGTAATAAAGAAACTTATGTAGAATTCAGAATCAACAGTACCGAGTGACTGGCTAAATCTAGAATGCCGAGTTGAGCTAAAAATTGTTCTATCTTTCGATAATTTTTGGCAAGAGTTAAGACACTTCAGTAAATAATGGTCAGTAAATAATGAACAGTAGGGCCTAACTTCAATATTGGAAATGAAACTGCAAAACAGAAAGAGCATTATTTATTCTGCTGACTTAAACAAGATCTCTATGGGGTGAACTTGTTATTTAAAAAATGATATAAAATAATAAAAGAAAATAATAAAACATTAGTTTGTTATTATTGCACAGTTGACGGTTGAGCCGCACTCTGATGGTCACGGCTCCACAGGATCTGTGGCGAACATCGGAAGTGATCGAATCCTCACGGCACCTCTGGACATCATCTTCGGTACGAAGAGGTCACATCGGTCCAGAAGGCGTCGTGCTCCGCGATAGCGTTACAGCGGTCCTGACCTGTTTCCTCAATATAAAAGAATAAATCATCATCATCATCTTCCCGTCAATCCCAGTTTAACCCGGGTCGGGATAGGAATAGACTGTCTCAAATCCTCTCTGTCCTACACCACATCATCCATCAGTCAATCCCCTATTTGAGACTTTCCCATCAGTTTAAATATAAAAGTATAAATGCCGAGAAATTAATTATTCATCATCATCTTCCCTTGAATTCCAGTTTACCTATGTGCCTAGGCACTCATCAACTGCATTTCCTTTCTGACGTTGGTATGGATCTTATTATTCATCATCATCTTCACTTGAATTCCAGTTTACCTACGTGCCTAGGGACTCATCAACTGCATTCCCTTTCTGACGTTGGTATGGATCATATTAATCATCATCATCTTCACTTAAATTCCAGTTTAACTACGTGTCTGGGCACTCACCAACTGCATTCCCTTTCTGACGTTGGTATGGATCTTAGTATTTGTAAGAAGACTTCGAGGAGGTGGAACCTCAGCCGTCATAAACAACACAAACATATACGACTATGAACACATAAAAATAAGAGTCGATTGATAATTACATATTTTCCGAGATGGTATGCAGTATATATAATTATAAAATCTGGCATAAAAGATTTCGTCTATTCAACCTGACGGTAAATATATATGCATGTTCATCAATTTATTTGCTGATATGGAAATGCAGGTCTCCTAAATATTTATATTCAATTAAAAATCCATTTAAATGTTAATACTTCATTGTGAATAAATTTTCATTCTGTTCTTCACAATTGATTGTTTTCGTCATCATCATCATCATCATCATCATCATCATCATCTTCCCTTGAATTCAAGTCTGTGAATATAGATTAACTAGTTTAATTAACCGGTTTACTAGGCGCAATTGATTGCTTTATGCTGAATAACGGATAATTAAATAATAACTAAAAGTTATACCTAAAACGGAAGTGAGTTGATGATTCATACAACTTGAACAAGAAAGAAGAAACAAGCGTTGAGTTTGGGGCTTTAATTCACTGGAATCAAACCATTCGTTCTGCTCGAATGATCAAAATCAATTATCATTTAACCACTTCATCTCTTCCGTCAACCTCCATAAAGAGTTGCTCTCAGATGCAATGCAGTGAGAGGTTTCACGTCTGCATGTTTCAGGAAACCTGAAATTCCACATCACAAGAAGAAATTGAACATCGGCTTGTTATCTACATTTACATGTAGATAACACGCTTGTTATTTTACATTTACATAGCTTGTTATCTAACAAGCTTGATGCTACATTTACAATTTAACTTTTCACAATTCTTGTTTTCTCTTAAATACATTCATGTAAATACGACGTTAGAGCTAGTATTTACTTAAAACTAATGAATGGCTTAAACGAGGTCAAAATCGGATCGTTATTTAATGGCTAGCAATACAGCCGTTCTAATATAGACACGCATTATATGCAGACGGGCATATTCTGTCAAGAGAGTTAAGAGAGAGTACCCTATTACTAATTTAACAAATGTCAAACAAAGGATACAGACAGGTAGGCTTGTATCTTTGTGTATACGTGTTACTGGCACGCAGCAGTGCACTATGAGAGAAACTGAAATATTAACACGCACACTAAGCACTAACAGAACCATAAAGCAACGTTTAACATCTGTTTCTATGTCACAAAGTTTATTGTCAGAGACGACTCTGAGCTGCGACTTGAACCGACAGCCTGCTGCTTCTTAGTCAATCAAGCTATTCATTCGGCCACTTAACCTGTAAGGCCTACAATTTACAAAAATTAATCATTAATACGCAATACAGTAGGCCTATACATCGTTAATAGAATTTTGTATTTTCACAAATGGAAGTTTTGACGTCCAGTGAACGATTATACTAAGAGATATAAAGCCAATTCAATTATCGTGGAAAAACCCCACAAGATTTTTGAGTGTAACATACAATTACAATAACAAGATGACCCTATGTTGAGTACTGCCGAACTGCTCACAAAGCAGCGCTGCCTTCATCTTAGATATACACGGGCAGCGAAAACTTCTTCATATCAGTTGAAGACGACTTCTACAATTCTCACAATTTTCAACATATTTTTTCTCAAGTTCTTACAGTTTATATCCGTCTCCGCTTCAATCCTAACTCATCAGTCGTCACTAAGCAACCTCTAATCTGAAATTTAAATTTCTGTATCCATTTGGCTCAACTAAAGAAATACAATTTGTTCATATTTATACATCAACTGTCAGAATTTAGGGGTCCTGCAAAGCTGACTGTGCTCTAAAGGACAACGTGAATGAAGTGTCTTATAATTAAATTTCTCTGTACATTCCGTTGTAAATGGATCAACCGCGAATTATGATTTCATTCTAGTTTATATCAGATTCCATTTCGAGTTGTTCAGTGCACTATGAAGATATTCGCTGACTCGTGAATTGATAACAAGATCATGTCCAATTATTAGCGACTCTTAGTTTTCTACATTCACTTTGAGACTCCTTCTAAACCACACAGCATTCGCTATTATTTCAACGAACACTTTCAATAGACCTAGAACTAGGTATAGTTAAATGTACTGATAAACTGAGATAAAGCTAAAGAAACCCTTGGTAAGGATCATGCATTTATAAGATTGTGAAACATAGACCTTAAGCAAGTAAGATGTTAGGAAACTAGAAAAGTTGGAAATAGAGAAGAATGGAAATGATTAGTTGGATGCCAATGAGGTGCTAAAGAGAGATGGTACAAATAGACAGTTGATAAATACATAAAGAAATAGGAAGAATTGAATTAGACATATTCTAAGTGCTATAGTTAACTAAAGGAGATCATAGATAGTAGAGCAGAAGGAATGAGAAGCAGAGACAGACCGAGATTAAGAGTGAAAGATGCTTTAAAAATCCACTCGTATGTGAACATGAAGAGGAATACAGAAGAAAGATAAGAGTGTAGGCGAAATATACCTTGGACCTGCCAGTAACAGTGCACCGAGAGAGTGATATAAATACACAATTACAAGAGACTAACAAAATAAAATAATTACAGTAATTGAACTTCAAAAATAAATTTTAGCACAGTAAATTGAAAAATAAACCAACCTGAGGTAATAATACAAAATAAATGATTTGCTAACGCCTGTTCCACATCTATAAGTACTGTTCAGACTGATCCATGATCTTCATCGAGTTGCTACAGATATCTGATGTGCCGAAGTTAGAGATTGCTCCATACCATCCTGCTGCGGCATCAGATTTCATTACCTGAAACTTTACTTCCATTACGTAAAACACAACTATCACAACATCGATTCACATAGATTCTCCAAGTAGCCGTGTTGGGAATTGCAGTTTAGTCGTTTCTCTGAGTAACTTATGTACTATTTGCGCAATAACTAGGATATTGTCTTCCAGCAGCCGTGCAGATTTAATCAGTGCAGGCTCATTCAGAATTAGGAGATCGCCTCATTGCGACACTACAATACACACGCCTATTAATGATGATATGCCTGATGCCTGTTAGCTAATATTGTTATAAAGATGGAGTTTTGCTAGTTACATGCTTGTTGGCTTCCGGTTTCTGATTATAATTTTCATGTACGCTATTTCTAAGTGACACTCGTGGTTAGAGTAGATAGAAATAAATCCAACTGGTCAAGTCAAATGTTGCATCGATGAATAAATGTCTATTATCTTACAACTACCCCATGACGGTTAGTTGCTCACTACTCAATACTATAATATCAAAGAGTGCCAGTATTAGATGATACGACAGTAGGCCTGCACGTACCCATAAGCAAATGTGGCTTTTTATGGGCACGTCAACTATGTTGATTTGACCTTCTAAGTTTCAAGGTCAAGTTTTCTTATCTCGAATGAAGTACATGTAATTGGAATTTTCTATTCCACCAGTGAATGCTCGCTTTTGTCTCCGTATGTGGCTAAAAAGTTCAACTTTTAATACTACAATTTCAACTTATTCCATATGACATTAGAATGTCAATTTGCGGTGGTCAGCTCGATAGGGTACTTCAGTACCCTCTCTGATGGCCGTGGTGAGCAAAATTTTAGTTTCTGTTTGATGCTACATATGTTGATTCTCACTTTTGTCTGCTGATTTATCTGTTTTCACAATTATTTGTCAGTGTTTGATGAATTTCTAAATAAACATATGTACTACTACTACTAATTTCACATTGTAGATTGGCTTCATAACTGTTTTTGCTTTGGTTTTTTTGTAACTTTAAGAAAGAGTTTTGCACTATATCTGCCTATAATGCGCCTTCAAAATGAAACTTTATCACTCAACCTGTAGTCGTATAATGTTTGGTAATGAATCAGTTCCTATATAAACAGAATTATTCAATTTAACGTTGTAAAATATTTTCTTGTACGATTCGTTTAATTAATATATCGAACCGATCTAGCCAGTAGCATCGCGGCTTTCCATCACACTTTCTATACTAATGCAACATGTCATAGCATCATGGTTTTCTGTGAGACTTTCTATAATAATTTAACATGTCATAGCATCACGGTTTTCTGAGAGACTTTCTATACTAATTCAACATGTCATCCTGCATTTATTGTTGACTTGATATAGAAGTAATTATTCAGAGCGTTCAGTGGAAGTCTTAATTTATTATATATCCATTCTGAAAATATCTATTGAATTGATTAACAATTGAGCAGCTTTCCTGATTCATGGCTGCAGTTATGCATAAGAGAGTAGAATTGATGATGAAGATTTTCACATCATTACGTATGTCTAACTCTGTACAACGAATATATTTTCACCATCCGGACGACTGCATTTAATATTTACAATCTCATACACTATTCATTGTAGATATCAGTCAGTTTCAGTCTCCTTTAATCTAATCAGGATGTCTCTGATGAATTAATTATCAAATCAGCTACAGCAACATTTATCTTACAGCAGTATAAAATAGAAACACATTCAGTCAGACATCACAACAAGAATAGAGAGTTTGTGTCATCAACATCTATGTCATCATCTGCCATCATCATCTCTATCATCATCTACATTATCAACTGCCATCATCGTCTATATATATCATAATTTGCTGCCTAACTAATGCCCCGAGCACTATCAGGTAAGATGGTGCACACTTTACAACACATCACATCACACTGAAGCTGTCAGCAGTTACACCAGACATTCACATTATATATTACTTGAAAACTGATGTCAGCTTAATGTGCTCTTAAGCATGTTCCATGTCAAAAATTGTAAAATTACTCCAATTACAAACTCCTGATTAAAACCAATTGGAAATTTTACTTGCCTACAAGAAACTGAAGTGCTGAGGCTTAAGATAATGATAATTACCATGATTTTATACCAGTATACATATTTAAGGATCTTTCTCCATTAATGATCTATAGAATCAGCAGCAGGAGACTCGGTGAAATTTTTAACAATTTTCAAATGCCACTCCTACACCAGAAGTTACAGTTACTGGCAATTACTACATCTTTCTGCACATGAATACTGACTCGTTGTTAGATACTAGTTTCAGCAAGATCAACAAAAAATGTTTCAACCTTACTACACATTTTCCAAATATAACTGTGGAATAAATTATATAATTACGAGCAATCTTTCTCAAGAACTGAACTACAATATTTTTAATTACCCGAAATCCTGCTGCAATCCCTTGTCTGATTAGCTTCATGAAATAAAATTACTCTAATACAAATATCTAATACAGTCAGTCATCTATAAAAAAAACACTTTACAACCAAACAAAACAGTCTAAAAGTCTTCACACATAGTATGTCCTTTCTGTCGTGCATTACCACCAACACTTATCCAACACACCCTTTTGCAAGGCTACAACAGCTAGCGCTATTTCTCCGTACTCGCTACTAACTAAATCAAGTACAGTGATAGTCGCTGAGTGCTCAGTATCTACTCGCTGACACTGCACCGTCGCTCTAGTACTCAGTATCTACTCGCTGACGCTGCACCGTCGCTCGAGTACTCAGTATCTACTCGCTGACGCTGCACCGTCGCTCGAGTACTCAGTATCTACTCGCTGACGCTGCACCGCTGCCGTGTGCAGATCGTGACATGACTGTCGTAGCAGTGCTCTTCAGTCTCTTCACTGGAGGTGGAGATCTGCTTCCGTCCATGTCGCGGGGCGCCGGGCGTCTAACAGCTTCTCGAGGATTGCCCGCTGCTGACCCGGAGGATCTGTACGACGAAGAGGGGGGAGGCGGCCCCCTGCTCTTACCGCTGCTATAGCTAGTCGCTGAGTGGGGCGGGGGTCCTGAACGCGAGGGGGGGTGGGCCGGAGGTCCGCGGGAACCTAAAACAAGTTTAACGTCACAACAATCTCTACGCAAATTCTGAGAGGCATCCGTTCTCATCCACATTGATGTCATCACGGTGTCAATTATATTAGTCCATTTCATATTTCTACCAATTTGCGGAGAGTTGACAATTTAGCGGCAATATTTAAAGCCTGTAGATACGTTTCACTCAGTTTCAGCTTCAGTAACTAAGTAGTAATATTGAATATAACCAACTAATCCTTTTTCTCAATCATTGTTATATCTTTGTTCTAGCTATCTGCTACGGTGCTTCTCAGCTATCTTCTCTAATACGCATATTTGCATAATCTATTGCTCAATTCAAATTTTTTTAAATTTTATTATATTATATTTTATTATATCATTTGCATATATCAGGCTAACTCATTTCATAAACTACACTCAAAACCTTAATAATTTACTGCAAATATTATCACTCACTCCTATCGATATTCCTATCGATACTTAACTATTTGCGCAAAAATTTGTCTACCATATATTACATTAACTCTCATGTACCAGTCACCTGCAACCACGATTAATTTAACTTCAATCTAACCTAATTAACAATCCGTCTAAATTCCTCATTTTTACCAGCAGCCTATGAACTCTTAAGTGACCCTTTAATCACAATTCTGCTATCAAATTCTACTCAGGCTTAGTTATTTTTATGAATTTTCCTGAATCAGCAAAATCAATCTCTTTCTAGATCCTCAAGCACAGATAGTAGCATATGGATTCAATCAGTTTTATTCCAGACTGTTCAAGCGATCAGCAGAGATGATGCTTTTCTAATTGTTTTGAAAATCATCTTAGTCAATTTATTGCTTATCCACTGATTTTCTGTAAGACCAATTTCATGCATAAACCCCTTCTAGAGTCGTCCACCAGTCATATCCATACATAGAAGCTCAGATTTTGCTAGAATTCCTCCTATTCCTTTCAAATAAGACACTCCTTGCAGCCGGCTGACAACCGCTTTAAAATTCCTTTATAAGAATCAAGATATCTTAGCTTTAGCTATTTTGAAATGATTTGTTCAATTCACAAAGTTTTGTTGACCAAGAACTATTTGCTCAGTTAACAAACCTCTTTTAGCCTAGACAGCTTACTGCTTAGATCTGCAGACCCGTTGTATGGACTACGAATTCTGATGAAGTAACTAAAATATATCTGCTCAAACTGCCTAAAATATTCAAAACTCATAATTCCTAGTTTAATCGAGAATCCAACGTAGCTACTACCCTTTCTCTCACTTCAAACAGGAGCTCAATTTTCTAAACTGTCTATTGTAGTACTCATTCTGCAGTACACGTCTGCTACAATTAAATAAATATATATTCCTTTACCCTAAAGCTCATATTGCAGAATTGCAGCAAACTCTCCAGACTAAAGTAAAATATATAATACTCATTGAAAATCATTGACAAAATTCCTGACTTCTACATGTACATATTAACCTATTAACAAGAAATTTATTTTTTATTTTCGTTACATCCAGCAATTTGATAGTCGTTGACTTGTCAGATAATTTCTCCAGTCACATTCTCGTCAAAAAGAACTTAACTATTTCTCGTAAATATAAGTTCTGAACTGAATATATATGATGCCTCATCAGACATATTATTTCCTGGATATTATCTTACACTAAATGTATATGGCTTCTAGAATAGAATTTCCAAGTAGCATTTTATATGTTGCAGATAAACATTAGAGTATATTTACATAAGCAACTGAGAGAATGAAGACAGCCTTATTTCAAGATTATGAATCCCTCAATAAACATAATAATTGATGAGACGACTATATAGCTAACACTTCAATAGATTTCAATCGCAAGAAGTGATACAACAGATGTGCAGTTGAGAAGAAATGCATAGGGACACGTAGTCCTCAACGTCAATCTTCACCAAATGTTGCTACGGGTAGCATCAGATTCAAATAGGTTCCTGATGTCATGCTAGCTGAAGGCATAATTCTCAGATAAAAGAAAATACTTCTGTTTCAAAGAGATCTTTAATAAGGCAAATCAGTGTAGCTGACTGTAAATGGTGAATCAATGTAGTATTGCTGACATAGATACGTCCAGCTGTTCTTCACAAATTTCTCAATATGCAGATCCTCCTAGTTATCACCAGTTCATAGAAGCTTAAAGTATTATTTTCTATCATTTGTCGGTATTGATAGATTTTGAAGAATTATCCAAACACTGATTAAACTGAGATTTAAGGGAAGATAATGATGACGATGGCATATTTAGAGAACTTTGAAGTGAGGATTCGATCGACTCTTATTCAAATACCAATAATTCGTGTTGTAATTCCGGCATTTAGAACTTCAATGCAGCGCAAACTTCCTCTGATGAACTTCAATGTAGTTTAAGATTTATGTAAAGATATTCACTGATATAGGATTCTCAGGATTCTGGAGTGAATCACCGAGAGGTATACCTTTGCGATAAGTGTGCTGTGAGAGTTTTCAGTGATAGATGTCCATACCTTGACATTCACAGCCTTACAGACCAAAGAGGAGTAGTACTCTTTGCTAAGAAAGATTAGCAATAGCAGTACGATAAATCTTGTGTTGCAAATTAGAAACAGTTTTCCAAAAATCTGAATGGGTATGATGCTACTTTCTTTCAGCTCTACAGCATGCAGCCTTTAGCTTTCTCAGACCAGAAGTATACCAAGGGTTAGATTTCTCAAGCTTCTTGGTAGTTAGAGGTGCATGCTTATCAAGTCTGATCTTTTAAGTGTTACTATTTTATCGAGATAAAATAGTAACACTTAAAAGATCAATAGCAGAGAGACTTGGTGTAATAACAACATCAAGTGTATGATTGTCAATATGAGTAGCAACATTCACATGTTGAACAGCATTACAAGAGGACAGCAAAGTATTAAACTGAGTTAAGGGATCAACAGGATTATCGAGGTAAATGTTGAGGTCACCTGTAATCACAAACTTCTGCGTGACGTCATGTGTTGACAGGACTGTTTATTTATTGATTTATAATAAATAACTAGAATTTTAATGAAATTTAGCGTCTTAAGTGAATAGTTTTAGACTTGATTAAGTTCATTGGCGTACTTTTAACTTAGTTCATAGTTCTATGTTATATTGTTAATCTGTTATATAGTTATTTTGCTTAAAAATCAATTTGCAGTTTGGACTGTTATTTAACTGTTATAGTTGATCCGTTACACGTTATTTTATATTGCTTTTAGTGTTTAAATTGCTAAAGTTATAGTGTTTACATTTTGATCTTTAGTTAATTTTTGCATATTTGTATTTTTTTAATGTAATTTGTGTATAACTATATTGTAATTTATATTGTACTTTCTGCATTGTCTACAATTACTGATTTGCCAGTTTTGTAAGCACGTTTCGATCAAGAATTCTGGTTAATTCTCTTCGAAGCAATATTTCTCTTTGCTCTCTTAGGTTCTTAACATCCAATCCCTCTCTAACTCAGACCATATCATTGCTTTGCATGATTTGGCTGAGACTCACAAGTTTGACTGTTTTGCTTTCAGTGAAACTTGGCTATCCTCTATAACCACTCCTTCTGAACTTATGTCTATTCTTCCTCCAGGTTGTGATATATTTATTGCAAATCGTGACTCTAGGATATCTGGTGCTAAGGGTGGTGGAGTTGCTCTCCTACTAAGGAAGCCCTTTACCCTTCTTAGCAATGACTGTCATAAATTTTCTTCACTTGAAGCAATTTCAGTCACTTGTAAATTTAGCACATGTACTCTGCATGTTGTTGCAGTGTATCGACCACCATCTTCTCCCTATGCCAAACCTTTCTCTCTTTTTATCAGAGTTTTCTACCCCACTCTCCTTCCTTACTACTTCTAAATCAGACTTTGTGATTACACGTTACAATGTTATATGTATAAAGTGTTACAAGGAGCAATGAACCGAAGCAATGTTCTTCTGTGCCACAATTCTTTTAAATTACCAGTTCACAGAATTACAGAGCTTTCATGCTTGAATACTGGATACTGTTTTCTTGCTGACTAGCCGGTGTTCAACTAACAAAATCCATAAGATAAAAACAAGATTAAGATTGTCAAATTGCTACTTCCTAACTTAGTGGTGCAAAAATGAAAGGTTTTCAATATTGCAGCTCTGTTTCAAGTATTTCACTGATCAATTCTCGCTGCTGCTACTACTATACTACTATGCTATACCATTCACCTGTACTATACACAGTAATACAGCAGGTATAGTGGTATAGTATACTGTAATAGCATAAACATGTTGGTTTGCAAGGTAAGATGCAACAAAAAATCATTTAATACAAGAAAACTAAAAACTTTCTTTTCTAGCAAAAAAGATTTAGACTGAATGAGCTGTCATTATACACATCTCATTCCTCTTTCAATATCATATATTGCTTTTTCTTATATTTCTTCTATCTATGCTATCACCGAGTGAGCATTTGATATGATGCATAACTGCTGTGCTTTCTAAGGCTCGCAATATGAGTTTCAAAGATTCATGTCGCCATATTCGCTAACGTTTTAAGCTCACTGACTGTTGTTTTCCATCAGACACTGATCTCTCCATTGTTCACTCGTCATTCCACAACATTTAGTTACTCCACAAAAAGAAGCACTTTCAGTAAGATTATGGTTTCCATGCCTAGCCAGCTCAATCGATACAGATACAAGGGTGAGATATCCATTACAGAGCTGTCCCAGATTATGGCAATGCTACAGACTTTTTTAAACTTCAAAAAAATGCTTTGATGGTAATTTTTGTAAATTTTCATCAGTAATTTCTTCAACAGAGACATTATTGAGTTGCTGATGAGCGGATAACAAATTTGACGATCAGACTCACCAGGGCACATAGGATAGCGTAGAGTATTTCGAGATTAGTCCCCCGGCGTCAGGTTTAAGTAGCAAGTGAGACACTTTCATCAAGAATTTTTGTCCACAAAGCAATTCAACAGTCACAAGACTCAATAGCATATTCGATGCATAGGCTGCTAGTACAGAAAAGATCTCCTTGATGACAGGCAGAACAAATATCACATTGGTAACTTAGTCCATATGACGGCTGCTAAAGGTTAAGTGATGAATTCTTAAAAGTATATCAATCGATTGATCATCACACATCAATTTTGAGGTCATTATATCATTGAAAATCTTTGTTGAGATCTTTAGATTATAATAGATGAATCAATAATTTGACGCCTTTATAGTTCAAGTCAGATCTTTATAAATGAAACAATTTCTCATGGCTCTTCTTTAGTTGGGTCAGGAAACCATCAGTAGCTGCAACAAGGGCTGCACCAGTATTACAAGTGAAGATCTTAGGTGAGATGCCTCAGATATTATTTCACGATTAAAAGCATTTTTATTAAATGCATGATCTCAGGCATGTGTTGAAGGATTTAGTGGACTAGTATGATCCGCCGATAGTAAATAACTTTGTACATTGGCTATCATCATAAGATCTGTTATTGCTGAAAATGCTATCAACATAAACATTTGAGAGGACACAACACTGCCTTCAAAAATTATCAAAGGCAGTGTTGTATCGTGTATTGTGTTGTGTGTGTGTGTGAGATGCTACGTTATGATTATAATCATAACAGCATCACGCACACACACACACACACACACACATTATAAACACTAACACATGTGATAACAAGAAAAATTAAAGCTACGTACTTTCGTAGTCCCTGTGTCCTCCTCCACCGCTCATTCCACCAGGTCCACCTCTAGAACCACCTGAGCTTGGGTGTGGATCATATCTGTTGCTTACACTTCCACCTACCATCAATCAATCAATCAATCAATTCTGGTTCATCTCTAGGACAACAGGAGCTAGGGCTAGGGTCACAGGATCAAACAGAACCAACGGAGCGGGTGTGGGTCATATCTATTGCTTACAATTCCACCTACAATCACTCAATCAATCAATTCTGGTTCATCTCTAAGACAATAAGAGCTAGGGCTAGGGTCACAGGATCACCAGAGCTGGGATGTGGTTCATATCTGTTGCCTACACTTCCACCTACAATCAATCAATCAATCAATCAAGGTTCATCTCTAGGACAATCAAAGCTAGGGCTTGTGTCACTGGATCAAATAGATGCACCAGAGCTGAGATAAGGATCATATCTGCCAATCCTACATGAATATGTCCCAATTTGACCTTTACTATCAAAGAAAACAAATAAATTTTATAAATTAAATTCAAATAAACCTACAGCTTTAAGAAGCAAGTTAAATTAGTTACATACATTGAACACCAGTAGAATATCAACTGCTCTGTTAATGATCTAATTACTATATGAAACATTATAACTCGCAAAGCTTGGTTGAGTGTTTCCAGCACTTGGCAAGCTTTATTCGTATGATTCAATTCCTCGGTTCAAAATCCAATTAATACACAAGTAACCTTTTACACAGCTCTGCACTGGCATTGGATAGATTTCTTATGTATCTAGGCCATGGTAGAAGTGACCTAGCAAATTGTTCAAATATCAATGAGTGGCATAAGTAGATATCTAGTCCACATCAGAAGTAAACATTAAAAATGAGAAAATAGCAAATAGTGATATTAAGCAAATTCATACCATAAGGACGAGGTGGGGGGGAGTAGTCCCTGCGTGATGACGGCGGTGGACCATTTCTAGACGGCGGAGGTGAGCCGTATCTCATGGGGGGTCTGTTCCCAGAAGGGCCCCCGCTGCTGCCTGAATATTCTCTTCTAATATCCACATCTCCTCTATCATCAAACACGCAAATCATCAACGATTAATGACACTGTATAATTAACATACTCTCTCCCTCTCTCTCTCTCTCTCTCTCTCTCTCTCTCTCTCTCTATATATATATATATATATATATATATATATATACATATATATACATATACATGTATATAAATAGCAATGATATATCTAGATATATATATATATATATATGGGTGTGTGTGTGTATATATATATAGAGTATAGATATCTATATATATTATATTAGATATATACACACAACATTGTATACCTATGCTATGCATATATATATATAATAGATATTATAATATTATATACTATATATTAGATATACTGTCTCTCTCTCTCTTCTCTCTCTCCTCGCTCTCTCTCCTTCTCTCTCGTCTCTCTCTCTATAATATATATATATATATATATATATATATATATATATATATATATACACTGTGAGTCTTATAAGTGACACCCTTTTATATATGCAATAAAATCGTAACCAGTCGACACATTTCTATAAAATTTACAGGTTGTTGGAATCAACCAATTTTCGCTACTACTGCAAAATTTTGTTACCATATCTTTAAGAACAAAAAAGTTATTGATATATAGGAACGCTAGGGGCAATGATGAATTTACAACTATGGGCCAAGTAACTGACATTCTCTATATTGTTATAATGAAAACAGGGAAAACATCTTATGCATATCATGCTATACTTATCTTAAAAAGCAGGCATTTTTGTTCAAAACGTGCCATATTATGTGCAGATTTGTAGAAAATTGCCGAAGTTATTGCCTTTTTAATAGCCCTGGGGTGTCAAAAGAACTATGCAGACTGTTGTTACGCAAAAGGCCTGACTGCGCATTTAGCCTGTGCGCTAAAGCTGCAGCTGCTAGGCTAAAAATCAGATCAGCCATATGACATATCAGACTGGCTAGGCCGATGCTCCATTTATCGCCATCACTTGTTCACCGATTTGAAACTCATTCAATACAAATCACAAATCCATCATTTCCATTCTTCAAAGATGGTTTTCAGCAAAGAAGATCGCATTTTGATTTACGAAATGCGAATAGCCAAAGGCTATGGCGGCAAGCGTATCCTGAAAGAATTTCCTCGTAAAAACTGGTCGTTGTCTGGGGTTGCCAGATTGCTTAGAACCATTACTGAAAGCGGATCATCTGCTAGAAAGGCAAGGCCCAAGACAGAAGAACGCCTGAAATTGTCGCAGCTGTTGAGGAGATGATTATGAGTCAGGAATCACAGCCTGGAACTCATCGAAGTACAAGACAGATAGCACGTGAGATTGAAGGGAGTCAAGCAACTGTTAGCAGGATTATACGCCATGAGCTTAATCTGAAATGCTTGAAAAAGAAACAAGCTCAAGAACTTACAGAAGCAAATAAGTTGACAAGGTTGGTGCGTGCAAAGCTTCTGCTGCGAGATTATCCCCAGAGCAAAGTTGATTTCATATGGTTCACTGATGAGACGATTTTCACAGTTGCTGCACCAAAGAATGCACAGAATGATAGGCTCTACGTGTTTGCAGGAACTCGAAAGAAACAAGTTCCTGTAGCACGCTTGTTAAAGACGCGTTCGACCTTCACGAAGTCTGTCATGGTATCAGTCGGGGTGTCATCCCTTGGAGCAACTGATCTTATCTTCATTGATCCAGGTGTCAAGATTAACGGCGCTTACTACCGAGACGTGCTTCTGTCACAGCATCTCTTACCAGCTATCAGGACCATGTCAGGAGAATTCTTTATCTTTCAGCAAGACAGCGCTCCCGCTCATCACGCATGTGAAACAGTTGCGATGTTACGACAGAATACACCTGCGTTCATACCACCGACTTTGTGGCCTCCGAATAGCCCGGATCTTAACCCAGTGGACTATAAGATATGGGGAGTCATCCAAGAGCGTGTCTATAAGACCAGAATTTGTGATGTGAATCACCTAAAAGAACGCCTCATTGAAGAGTGGTCTTCATTTGATCAAAAAATTATCGATGGATCAATCAGACAGTGGCGCCAGCGTCTTCGGGCTTGCATATCAGTTGATGGTGGTCATTTTGAACAAAAGTTATAAGCCACACCCAAATCATAATCTAACCATAGGCTCAATCAAACTGCTCTTTTCAGAGCTACCACAAATAATCAATAATTCAAAGCATCTCGCATAACGTGAGATTGCATGCGCATGATGTAGCCTACGTCTGTGGCGTTCTATATTAGGATTTTTGTTTTGACCCCACCCGCAGTCGAGTTTAGATAACTTTTTTATTGTTATATGTATCTGAAAGAAATTTTGCAATATTGCAGAGAATTGTTAGCTATCCACTCCCAGTAAATTTCACATGGATCGGTTGACTGATTGCGATTTTATTGCAAATATAAAAGGGGTGTCACTTATAGGACTCACAGTG